>KK900786.1:2632-13152 GCA_000696445.1 Aquilaria agallochum
CCTAACCCTTTGTTTCTGAGCTTTCAGGCACTCCCCTGTGGGCGATCCAATCCACCAGGCGTTCTTCCTCCCAGAAGTCTTTCCACCAGTCATCATGACTATAAACGATGAGGCCCCTGGCCATCACTAGGAATGGTGACACCATTGGATTTTCACCATATTTATCCATTTGCTCTTCAGCTTCATCACATCCTTTGCTATAACCCTTACAGGTTCCTTTTCACAAGAGAGGTTAAGGGTTACTGAGATATTAGAAGCTGGTATAAGTTTTTTTGTGTCAAATAAGTATTTCTTAAGCATACTAACATGAAAAGTATAATGTATGTAACCCAAATCTAAAGGCAAATCCAACTTGTATGCCATTCTGCCAATCCAAGCCAGCATTTGGAATGGTCCAATGTATCTAGTAGCTAGTTTGCCCTTCTTGCCAAATCTGATAACTCCTTTCATTTGAGAGACTTTGGTCCACACATAGTTTCTTAGTTGGAATTCCAAGTCCTTTTTTTTTTCTTTGATTGGCATAAACTTGCTCTCTATCATTGGCAGCATTGATCCTTTCTTGGATCATTTTGATCTTTTTAGTGGTCTTACAAATTAGTTCTAGTCCAATCTCAACTATATCCTTAGGCTCTTGCCAACACTGGGGAGTAATGCACTTTTTCCTATATAGAGCTTCATGAGGTGCCTTCTTTATCACTGCATGATAACTATTATTGTAGGAGAATTTTATCAGGGGTAGGAGTTGATCCTATTCTCCTTTAAAGTCCAACCCACAGCACCTTCACATATCTTCCAGAATTTGTGTGGTCCTCTTTGTTTGCCCATCAGTTTGAGGGTGGTAAGCTAAACTTAGTTTCAATTGAGTACCGAATGCCTGATGTAGTGATTTCCAAAACCTAGGCATAGCCTTTAGGTCTCTATCTGAAACTATATCATCTAGGATACCATGTAATCTCTTTATTTCTTTAATGCACAGCTGTGCCGGTTCATCCAAAGGATCTTTGAGATTAATAGGTAGGAAGTGGGCTGACTTTGTAAGTATATCCACAATTACCCAAATAGTATCATGCTTTCTTCTTGTCATAGGCTTGCTTATGAGAAAATCCATAGATATGGAACCCCATCTTCTTTCTAATATGGGCAAATTTTGTAGTTTGCCACTTGGTTTTTGATGTTCTACCTACACTTGTTGGCACACCACACATTTGGATACAAATGTGTAAATTTCTCTTTTCATATTAGGCCACCAAAAGTGTTCTTTTAGATTTTGCTACATCTTTATAGTTCCAGGATGTATGCTCATCTTACTAGAGTGGGTTTTTTTTCGAATTTGTTGTCTTAATTCATACCCCTTGAGTACATAAATTCTGTCTCAGAAATACAACAATCCCCACGTATAAGAGAACCCTTGAAATAGTTTCCCATATTTTTACCTAGATATTCTAGTAAGATCTTCACCTTGTTGTTGTGCCTTTTGTATTTCTGCCTTCCAAGCTGACTAAATAATCACTACTTTCAAATGGGCTTGTTCCCATCTTAGCCACTTGTTAGCCAAACAAGTAAAGCTATTAAGTTCATTCTATTCTTCTTTTTCTCCACATTTTAGAATGCGTGTATATTTTTTGCTTAAGGCAATAGCCAGTTTATTAGCCTTAAGATACTCAAGCCATCTTCTCTATCTCTTATTCAACTCCTTTTAAGTGAAGAGATACTTAGGACTGTTATAAGTAGTGAAGATCTAAAACCTATCACCTAATAGGTAATATCTCCACAGTTTCAAGGAAAAAATTACAACTCCAACTTCTAGGTCGTGCACTAGATAGTTTTTCTCCTGTGGTCTTAATTGTCTTGATCCATTAAGCTATAACTTATTTTTCTTGCATTAATATGCACCCTAATCCCACAATAGATGCATCTATGTAAATCTCAAAAGGTTTATTTGGAATAGGCAATATTAGCACAGGAGTGGAAGTAAGCTTATCTTTAAGTTCTTGAAAGCTTCTTTCACATACTTTAGGCCATTCAAACTTCTACTCTTTTCCTGTTAATTTGGTTAAAAGAGCTGCCATTATAGAAAATTTTGGTACAAATCTTCTATAAAAGCCAGCTATACCAAAGAAGCTTTTTATTTCTTTGACATTTTGGGGTTGCTTCCATAGTAAGATAGCCTTAATTTTTGCTGCGTCTATAGCCATTCCATGCCCATTTATCACAAGGCCTAATAATCCAATTTGATTGGTCCAAAAATGGCATTTTTTCAATTTTCCATAAAGTTGATGGTCCTTTAACACATCCAACACTATTCTAAAGTGCTTTTCAAGCTCCTCATTATTTCCTGAGTATACCAGAATATCATCAATAAAGAGTACCACAAAGTTTTCTAGATGTAGTATGAATATCGTCTGCATTAGGTCCACAAATAAAGCTGGAGCATTAGAAAGACCAAATGGCATTACTGTATATTCAAAATGACCATATCTTGTTTTGAGAGCAGCTTTAGGAATGTCTGCTTCTTTGACTCTCAATTGGAAATATCCAAATCTGAGGTCAATTTTTGAGAAAACTCTAGGTCCTTTAAGTTGATCAAATAAATCCTTAATCCTGGGCAAAGGATCCTTATTCTATACAGTCACAGTATTGAGCTTTCTATAGTCAATGCATAACCTAAAAGTCCCATCTTTTTTTTCTCACAAACAGCACTAGTGCTCCCCAAGGAAACACACTTGGCCTAATGAATCCTTTCTCAAGGAGTTGATCTAGTCACTTTTTTAGCTCTTTCATTTAAATAATTGCCATTTTGTAAGGTGTAGTAGATGTAGGAACTACTCTAGGATATAACTTAATCTCAAACTCTATCTCCTTTAGGGGAGGCAAACCTGGTAACCTAGAAGGAAATATTTCTGGAAACTTTTTCACAATAAGGATCTCATCCAACTTAGTTTTAGAGTTTTTGTCATTTAAGCCCATGTATTCTTCTTCAGAAAGTAAAGGTATGCAATCCATTACCTTTACTTGCCCAATATCACATTTTATTAAGTCCTTCAAAGAATGTTTTATTGATCCTGGTACAATCAACTTCTTATTTTTAGAATCTATACCAGCATTATTCTTAGCTAACCAGTTTATGCCCAATATATATCATAACCAGTTGTTTCCAGAATGATCAGATTAGGCTTTAATTCTAGCTCATTTAGCCTAATCACACAGTCTGTAACTATGTGATGTGAGAACATCATTTCATTTCTAGCTGTTTTGATAATATACATCTGAGGTAATGTTGTAACCTCTAGATTTAGTTCTCTTACCAAGTTAGCTGAAATAATGGATATGGAAGCACCAATGTCATAGAGCACAAAAAGGAGCTTATCACAAAGGTAAAGGTTACCTTTTAGTGCTTCATTCCTCAGCTTACTATAGCTCATAGACTTTTCTCTGAGGCCGGTCTCTCCTTTTCTCCTTGATCCTTCAACTTCATACACCCTCCTAGCTGGTGGTTGGCCTTTAGCTGGGCCGGGTTAAGCTGCCCCTTTTTATGTCTATGTGGAAGGTTGAGGTATTGCCATCCCTTTTCATTTGCCTTGTTGGTTTCTTGGCCAAGGAGCCTCAAACTTGCCCAGCACTTTTCTTTTTTCCTTTTTAACTAGGCAATCTCTATCTCAATGGTCCTGAGAACGACACTTTAAACATCCTGTAGTGAGTCTGTAAAATGGTTTAAAACCATGGTACTTTCCATAGGTCTCACATTGTGGTCCAAACCTTTGAGCTTCTCTAGGCTTCTTTTGTTCTTTGCCCACTTCAAACTTTCCTAGCCTTTCCCTGGGTCTTTTCCTTCCACTTTGATGTCCCATAGGAGCTCCATTGCTGTTTTAACCATAGGGTGCTAAAATTCCTTCTATAATGTTAGAGCATTTTGAACAGCCTCATAATAAGTTTTGATGCCAATAGTCCTTAATATCTGTTTCAATTCAGGCCTTACTCCCTTGATGAACCTCTTAGTGCTTAGTTCTTATTGTCCACCATACTGTGAAGCATATCTGAGGAAACTACTGAATCTGTGCTCATATTCTCTAACTGACATATTCCCCTGCTCCAGTAAGTCAAACTCAACTTATTTTTTATCCTTGGGAGCTTCACTGACAAACTGTTGTTAGAACACCTAGAGGAACTCAGTCCACATTATAGGTTCTCTCTTCCTTGTGGGTTTTCTCTCACTTTTGCTCATATATGCCCTCTGTATTGTCCTCTACCAGAGTTCTACATTGCCTTCTAGCTTAAAGGTAACTAGCAACACCTTTTGAGTTGATGTGACTTCTATCCTTTCAAATACCTTATGTATCTACTAAATCCAAAATTTAGCTTCTTCTAGATCACTACTACACTTAAACACTATTAATGCCCGGCAGTATCTTCACTGTATGACATGGTAGGCCTGAGAAGAACTTCTGGTATGGAGATGCTGGTAGAGGAGACTTCTGGCGTGAGACTGCCTGAAATGCTCAAAAGAATAGGGGTTAGAAGGTCCCCGGAGTGTGTTTCCGGGGAAGGAGCCTTCGACACCCAAATTAGTATTTGGCAAGTAAGGAGTAATGATTGGAGAGTAAATAGTAGAATTCTATTAAGAGTTTAGCCCGTGTTCTTACCAAGGTCGTTCACCAAGTATTTATAGGAGGGCCTTGGGAGAAGTTCGTTTGACACAGCCTGCTCAGATCATGAACGTGTTTGGCCAGATGCAGTCTGTACCTTCGTGGATGGGGATCTCCAGCTGGCCATAGGCCATTCTGGCTAGAAGTCAACGCCGTGGGAGGCCTGTGTGTCAGGGGCGTGTGTAATGTCTTTGTGTTAGAGGCTCCTTAACCCTTTTTGTTGTGTCGACAAGACCCCTTCAGTGAAATAGACCTCTTTGGGATATGAAAGCTTCTTGCTGAGGTTGCTCCAGTCAATCGAAAGGCCCCTCAGCCCAGAGGATCCCCTTCGGAGGATGTTTTCCCCTGCCGATGATGGTGAGTCTACTTCTCTCGAAGTTGGCCAGGCCATCTTACCGAGGGTGGTAGTGTACCATGTTCCCGAGGTCAGTCCTGTTATTTCCCGAGGGTGAAGCTCATCTTTAACGAGGGTGGTGCTAATCAGAGCTTGGGAGTTTGAAGGGTAATAGTCCTATGGCTATCACATGCCCCCCTCAGAAAGCCGAAGTTATAACTTTGGTGAGTGGAGTCTCAAAGCATTTTGTGGAGCTCGTTATGGAAGGTAGTAGTTACCATAGATGTAGCTTATTGGCCTTTTTAGGCAGGGAAGACTTCATTCTCTGAGGGAGTGTCTTCTCAGTCGAGGTAACTTGTAAGTGGCACTCCTCATTTCTTAGCTAGGCCCTTGGTATTTCCAAAGTGTGTATTCCCCTTTTAATTTTGCTGCTGTAGGTTAGTGAGTCATCACGTCACATAATCAGAGAAATGCGTCACTTCGGATAAGCTTGCCTAGGCCTCCGTGCTATCAGGAGGCATGCCCTCGTTTCCTACATCGGGTGACACGTGTCACGCGGTAATGGGTCGACAGTCGCGTTGGTTACGTCAAGGGGTAATTATGGCAATGATTTGCCTACCCTCTTCGGCCTATATAAACCTTGCTTCCATTTTGCTTTTTTTTGCTTCCATTTTGCTCTCATTTGCTCTCAAGCTTCTCTCTTTTTTATGTGGCGGTGCAAGCGGCAAAGCAATTTTCGGCTAGTTTTCATGACCGCGTTCACAAATCCCGACTTTGACAAGAGTTTGGTGGGTCCTCCTTTCCAAAGTCCTTTGGTTATCCGTGTTTCTACTATTTTCCACTTTTTTGAAGTCGTTTCCTTCTTCCGAAGTCCCTCAATTTTCTTTTTCGAAGTAGTTTCTTTCTACGAACATGTCTTCTTCGGTCCCACTCATGACTGTTCGTCCCATTCCCGAGAGTTGGGTTCCTCTCAACTCTCACCCGTGTTGCACCACTTCGGAGAAAATGGAGAAGTGGTCAGCTATGTTTTATCTTCCCTCTTATCCCATTACCAGGCCACCAACTCTAGGCTTGGTTGGTTACATGTACCATTCAGATGAGGTTATCGTCTTTCGGGCCCAACTAAAGGCCGGACTTTGGTACCCTCCCCCAAAGATGGTTTGTGAGTTCTGCTAATTCCATGGCATAGCTGTGAACCAACTTCCCCCGAACTCCTATTCTTACTTCAATGCCTTCTTCTGCATGTGTGGGGTCTTTGAGATAGAACCCCACTTCATCATCTTCATGCAGTATTATAAACTTCACCCCATCCCGAAGGGCGGGTTTTACTTCTTGCTTCCTAGAGGGTCCGGGAGCAAGAAGTATACTTTCACCTTCGGGATGAAGGACAGTTGGTGGGTTTGGCAGAAGAAGTTTTTCTTTTTGAAGGTGGTTGAGGAATGGAAACATGTTCCAACCAGGTGGGCCTCGGGGACTCAGCATGCCAATGTAGTTGACCCCAGGAAGCTGCTAACTCTTGAGTTAGCAGTGAAATTTGAGGAGTTCGACAGTCGCATCTGAGCTGTCGTGGACTAGGACCCCGAGGTCTCTCCATGCTTCTTGTACCGCTTTCCCATCAAGTGGAATCTTATGACCGAAGAGGTCCTTCAGGAGCTGGGGGTAATCAAGGAGCACAAGACTGACCTGGATATGCCGAAGCTTACTTTTGACGGTAAAAAAGCGTGGCTGGTGATGCTCCTTCGGGGCGAGCTCACATACAAAGGCCTTGTTGAGAGTAAGTCATCTTCCAGATTTTGTTACATGTACTCCTTTGGACTTACACTGATGTGTTCCCTTTTTCAGAGATGGGTGACTAATCTGCTGCATTTTACAAGTCTCTCTTCCTCGGTCAAGCTGAGAAGGGGGAGCAGCAAAGGAAGAAGGCTGCCCCAAAGAGGAAGAAGATGCTAGGGGGAGTGCCATCTTCAGCGAGGCAGTTGAAGAAGGCCAAGGAGGACCCTCTTCTTCCCCCTCCCGAAGGTGACGTGGAGGTACAGGACCCGTCCTTGGTTCGCGCCGACCCACCCTCAGAGCCGGCAATCAGCTCGACTCCACGGAGCCCCACCACTGTGGCTGATGTCTTAGGGACTTCGGCAGGGGGCTTTCCGCTGAAGAGCTCGAAGAGTGCCAAAGAAGGAAGGGCAAGCAAGTCCCTGCCGATGTACAGGATGTCAGCGATTCCGAGGAGGATGTTGCCGAAGTTCCGCCAAGTTTGTCCTGTAGCCATTTTTCTATAAGTTTGGGATTTTTTGACATTTTATGTCTTATAGACGTATGGCTAAGGGATAATGTGCTGATGGAACTTCGGCGTGATTTTGCAGAGGAGCAGGCGCCCACTGCGTGGATAGTGGAGCACGCCCAGAAGCGGGCCCTTCAGGACTCCCACATCCTAATGGACAAGGTGTCGAAGGAGCCTTTCTGGACCTTCACAGAGGACATGAACGTGTTCTCCGAGGATAGCCAGAAAATGGCTCCTCAGATGGCAAAGGGCATCCTCACCAATGCCACCTTCAAGTCCCTCAGTGAGGAGTGCCCAAATGAGGAGGTCCTCACCGCGAGGAAGTTCGAACACGTTGCCTAGGTATTCTTCAAACCTTTTATCCTTTCACCAAAATTTTTCTAAGTGTTTGCTTTGCTTTGCAAAACTTCACTGAGTGTCCTTCCTTTTACAGCTCTTGCCGTACAGTGGATACCTCAGAGCTTGGGCAGCAAAGCAGTCTTTGGTTCGCTCTCGGACCGAAGAACTCTGGCTGAAAGCCAAGGTATTTTGTGCCAACTCAGTCGTTAAGTACGCCGGGCTGAACAAGATAGCCAAGGAGGAGATGGGTAAACTTCGAGAGGAGTTCTTGAAGAGTTAGGAGGAGCTCTTTCAAGATTTTTCCAAGAAGGTGTCTGACCTCGGGGAGAAGGTTATCACGCTAACTTCGGCCAGTGAGACCTTCCGAAAGGAGAAGGAGGAGGACTCTACACTCCTTACAAAGGCCCTTGCAGACAATGCCGAACTTCAAGCCGAGGTCAAAGCGCTAAAGAAGCAGAAGAAGAAGAAGAAGAAGAAGAAGAAGACGAAGAGGTTGAAGAAGGAGGTCGCTGAGCTGATGGACGAGCTGGATGACTTGGCTGTCGAGAAGGACAAAGCTGATCAAGCAACCAAGGTTGCGTTCCAAGTCGGCTTTTGTTTGGCTTGACACCAAGTTCTAGCCAAGTACCCAAACCTCGACGTCTCCTTTTTGGCAGGTCTAGACATCCCCATGGGGCCTCGCTTGTTACCACCTCACAAAATGGGAGAATTACAAGTGTGTCATAATGGCTAAAAACCATTATATTGTGTAATTCTCACCATAGCGATTGAAGTGTGGGGGGTAAAAGGCATGATCAACACCTCCTTAAAAGTGTTCCAAGTTGGTAACTTGGCCCCTAGGAAAAGCCTAAAGGATTGCTTGTTTGTCAAGCAACCTACGGACTTTTTTGTAAGGTTTTGGAAATTCGGGTACTCAATTGCAAAACTCTCAAGAAAGAGACTTGGAGAGTTATGGGAAGGATATGAATGGTATGAAAGTGCTATTGGAGGACCAAATTTCTCATGGAAGACAAGTTTAGGCAAAGGAAACACTAAAGGCATTAAGAACCTAAATGTCCTAGTGTAAACCTTAAGGTGTTCAAGCTTATGACTTAAGTCTAAGGGTGGAATTGTGGAATTATCCCACAATGGGGGAGGCAGCCAAGACTTGATAATTAGTCAAAAATGTTGGGCACATGTGTACCAATGAGTTTAAGACAAAGAAACCATAATTAGTGAGAAAGAAAATGACATAAAGCAAGGTTAAGCTTGTTAAGTGTGTTTTGTACCCTTAAGCTCATTTAAGGCCATTTAAGTGGCCAAATCACTTCTCCCTCTCTCATTTTCGTCCTCCCCCAGCCCAAGAACACAGCATACTTCCTCCATAGCCACCACACCTTCAAAGTTGCAATTGATTGAAATTGAAGGCTTTATTGGAAGCAAACTATAGCTATTTCTTGGATACTTCAAGGATCAAGCTTGATTTTTGGCCTACCCACTTTGGTAAGGGTTCTCTTGCTCTCATGGGTTGTTTTCTATATTTTCAAGCAACCATGGAGCTAGGGCTAAGCTTGGAAGAGAGCCATGAGCTTGATGAACCAAGCTTAGTGATGGGAGTGCACTTATTGAAGGTTTTGTGACCTAGTGTGAAGTGCACAGTGATGGGAGGGATTTCTGGGTTTCTAGAGCCCAAAAGTTAGTACTAACTAGTGTTAAAATCCTCCTAAGACCAAACATTAGCTTGAGGAGGGCTGCCATAGTGATTTGGTTATGTTTATTATGTGTTTTATGGACTAACCTATGGTATATGTTGCTGCCACATTTCATGTGTTTGTTGTTTGTGTTTGGCTGCTGCATTTGGTTGCTATATCCTGTATATATGCATTGTGGTTTTTGTGTTTTAGTGTCTTTGGATGCAGGTTTTAATGATGGGTACATTTCCTATTGAATCCAAGTGCTACCCTTACTAAGTTTCTCAATGAAACTTACTCCCCTCAGTTCTGTCATTTCAGGTCCAGCTGAAAGTCACCTTCAAACTAACCTTTGTGTTTTGAGTTTAAATCTTAAATTTCAGGTTAAACAATTCAATATGTCTAGTTATGATCTGGAAATTTTGGTGATTTTAGGAGCACATTTGGTATTTTTAATGGTGGTACATATAGTGTTGTGCAGCAGCTATCCAAAATCCTGTTTTTGGAGTCCATTGTATCTCAGGACCTCCTGTAACCTAGGGTGCATATTTAGCTGTGTTAAGACCATATTGTAGTGCATGTATGCATGTACATGTAGTGTATGTAAAATGAGACAAGTATGCGAACATTTGAGTAACGTTTTGGCTATGTAAGTGATGTGGTGCAAAGCTGCCTAAGTGTGAATGATGGGCTGCTTACTTATAAATTCTGTTTTGGCCATGTAAAGTTGTTAAAAGAAAGGGAATGTAATTCCTATGTGTAATGGAAATATATGGGATAGCCTTGGAGGGCTTTCCCCTTGTCAATAAAGTGTTTGCATGGTTTGGAAAAATTGTATGGGCAAAATGGTCCAAAAGTTGCCAGAATTTCGACTCTAGACCTAAAGTTTAATATCTCCCTGTGTAGAATAAATATTAGTATGAAATGTTGACCACACCTAGAGGACATCTAGAGGGTTAACTGGGCTTTGGAATTTCTGGATTTAGAGCCCTGTAGCCAAAGATATGACATTGCAAATTTGGCTAAGTTACTGTTCATTTGGTCAGAATTTTGTAACCAACTTAAAAAATCCATAACTTGGTCCATAGGTGGGCTATTGATGTAAAAAAAAATTCCTTGGCTTGATATAAGTCTCTACTTGATAATGATACAGTTTGTTAGTGTAAGTTATAGGTGCAGTAGCTGGCCACTAGAACTTAACAAGATTGCCTAATGTGTGGTAGCCAAGATTAAGACTTGTGCTAGTGTTTTCCTTC
>KK900786.1:13944-48171 GCA_000696445.1 Aquilaria agallochum
GCTGGTCACTAGAACTTAACAAGATTGCCTAATGTGTGGAAGCCAAAACTAAGACTTATGCTAGTGTTTTCCTTCTTAGATGCCATAGTGTGCATAAATGTAAATATTTGTGTTATGGTTAGACCAATATGCATGTATTTACATAGTGCTCAAGAGGGTCACTTGAGTATGTACACTAGGGGTGTTGTTCTGACGACCTACAGGACGCACCAAACCTGGGAGTTTAAATGCACAGTTTTGGCACCATAACTGGACTACCCCAGAGTGGGTAACATCGCTGGACATGGTTGAAGGTAGAGCACCTCAATCTTCCCTTTACCCTTCGTCTGGTACCGAAGGTTGTGACAGAGGAGGTTGGTGGTGAAGTAGCTCAACATGGCGAGTTCCCCTAGGCGTCCAAAACCCCGAATAGGCATTCTTTTTCCTTCTTCTTTTTTTTTTGTAAACTTCCCCTTGTTGTACCAATGCATTAATGAAATTTCTTTTTTCCTCCTCCAAAATTTGGCTAAGTCTCAGGACATATTTCTCTTATACTATCTTCGGTACCGAGGGTTAGTTTAACCATTTTCAATATAGGTCCCTCGAGACGATAGTAAGTATCCTTCACACCTATTATTCAAATAACCATCTTCGGTAAATATAGCACCAGTTTCAGCCAATATCTTTCGACAAAGCTTTGCATAATTTTATCAATGATGTTCGGTTGTTGGTCCTTCAGAGAAGATGTATTGCTTTCATACATAGGTACTTACACCTTGTTCGGCTAGACTCCTTAGGTGAGACTATTTTCCCTAGAAAAAATTTCTAAGTGTAGAATTTTTTCAGGGCATCTGAGTGCCATGCATTCCTAAGATCTCCACCTTTGGTATCGTTGAGCTTGTAGACGCTTGGCCGAACTTCATCAAGAACCAAATAGGGCCCTTCCCAGTTTGCCCGAAGTACTATGTGAGATGGTTTTCGGGGGTCAAACTTAGCCTTTCGGAGGACAAGGTCCCCCTTCCTGATTCCTTTTCACTTGACATGCAAGTTCGCAATGATAGCTACCCTTTGCTGAAATGCTTTTCTTCTAAGTTCAGCCACTTCTCTGTGTTCGTCAATTAGATCTAGCTTGGTTCTCAACCCAAGGTTGTTCCCCTCCTCGTCGAACACTTGTACCCTTATCGATGGCTGAACCACTTCGATAGGAATAACGGCCTCCGTGTCGAATACAAGTGAGAAAGGCGTCTAACTATGGCCCTTCGGGGGGTTGTCTGATAGCTCCATAGCACACTAGGAAGTTCTCCTGGCGATTTTCCTTTTGCTTCCTTCAATCTATTTTTTAAACCATCCTTTATGGTTCTGTTGGACACCTCTACCTATCCGTTGCTCTGATGATGAGCTACCAGGGCGAAATGCTTTTTTATCCCAAGGTTGGTAGTGATTTCTTGGAACCCCTTGTCAATAAACTGGGAACATTATCGGCCATTATCACCCTCAGCATGCCGAATTTGCATACGATGTTCTTCCAGACCAATTTCTGTACGTCCTTTGCCGATATGGTTGCCAGAAGCTCTACCACAATCCATTTAGTGAAGTAATCTACTGCGACTACGTAGAACTTCACTCCTTCGCGTGTAGTTGGAAGAGGCCCGATGAGGTCAATACCCCATACTATGAAAGGGAAATGGTAGTCAGCCGGAGTTATCATTTTCGAGGGTAACCTTTGGATGTTAGCGTGTCTTTGGCAATTGTCACATTTCTGGACAAATTGCCTTGCATCCTTCCTTAAGGTGGGCCCGAATTATCCTTGGTAGAGTAGTACTCCTGCTAGGGTGTCAGTTCCTATGTGGGAACCATAGGCCCCCTCATGGACTTCTTTGAGGACTGTCTCTACATCCTCTTCGCTGACACGCCTTTGCAGTGGACTCGCGTACCCTTGTCGGTATAACTCTTTCCCGATCAGGAAATATTGTCTAGAGAATCTTCATACTTTTGGCCCCTCAAAAGGATCTTCGGGAAGCTCTGAAGTCGTAAGGTACTTTTTTATGGCATTTTTCCATCCTCTTTCTGAGGTTGCTATGCCCGGGTGACTTAGCACTTCGGTGGACTTTTTTGACTTGCCCAAAGTATTTACTTCAGTGTTGCCTCGACGAGGCACGGTATCGATGTGTACCGCATTGAACTCTTGTATGAGCTTTGTTAAGAGGTTATGATACTTTGCCAAGGTTGAGTCCTTCGCGCTGTAGTCCCCTGCCATTTATCGGACCGCTAGCTAAGAATTGCTGTGGGCCTTTACGTTTCTTACACCAACTCTTCTGGCCAGGTGCAATCCTGCTATGAGGGCTTCATATTCTACCACATTTTTTGTGACATTAAACCAGAATTTGATGGCCTTAATGGCTTCCATACCTTCGGGACCATGAAGAATTAGTCTAGCTCCTTGATGTTCGGAGCCGGAGGCTCCATCAACAAACGAAGTCCACTCAGGTTCATCTTTTCCGTGGTTAGGTGGACTATCTTCGGCAACGGGTACCTCAGCAATGAAATCTGCCAATGCCTGTACTTTTATTGCCTTCCTCAGCTCATAGGTGATATCATACTCACCGAGCTCGATGCACCACTTTAATAGCCTTCCTGAGTGGTCAACCTTCTTCATGATATCCCAAAGAGGCAAGTTACTTTGGACGACAATGGGGTGCCCCTGGAAATAGGGTTGTAACTTTCTGCTTGCAAGTACCAGGGCATAAATAGACTTTTGTAGCAAGGGGTACTTGACTTCGGCACCATGCAGAGACTTGCTCACATAATATACTGGCCATTGCTTTGCCACCTCTTCCTTTACAAGGACCGAACTTACCGCCTTTTTAGTAACGGTGAGGTAGAACATGATGGGTTCTCCTTCCCGTGCCTGCCAGAGTGTCGGCAGATGAGTTAGGTAGACTTTAAGCTCTTCCCAGGCCTTTTGGTAGTCTTCGTTCCAAGGGTGCAATTCGGTTCCAAGGTCACCTCCATTTTTTGCTGCTTTAGTGAGGACTTTAAAGAATGGTCGACAGCGATCTCCATATCTGGAGATGAATCTCCTGAGGGACATGATTCTCCCCATGAGTCTTTGCACATCCTTGGTCGTCATAGGAGTTCAGAATCACAGCAGGGCCTTGACATTTTCTGGATTGGCGTTAATACCTCTCTCTGACACCATGAATTCGAGGAACTTACCCACATTCACCCCGAACACACATTTTCCAGGGTTGAGACAAATTCCGAATGTCCTCAACTGGTGGAATGTTTCCTCTAAGTCTATGATATGACTACTAGGCAGTTTGCTCTTAACTATCATATCATCGACATACACTTCCATATTCCTCCCAATTTGGGTGTTGAACACCCTATTTATTAGCCTTTGGTATGTGGCTCCAGCATTCTTTAAACAAAAGGGCATTCTAATGTAGCAGTAAGTCCCAACTTTGGTGATGAAGGAAGTTTTCTCCTCATCTTTGGGATCCATCCGAATTTGGTGCTATCCACTGAAAGCGTCGAGGAAGCTAAGTAGGCCATATTCGGTAGTAGAGTCCACCAATTGATCTATTGGTGGTAGAGGATAAGAATCCTTAGGGCAAGTGTCGTTTATGTTTCAAAAATTGATGCATATTCAGAGCTTATCACTCCCTTCTTTTGTAGGAATGACAACATTGCTAAGCCATTCGGGGTACTTGACCTCCCTTATTATGCTTGCTTCCATTAACCGTTGGACTTCTATTTTGATGACGTTGTTCTTATGCACCGAGAGGCTTCACTTTTTTTTTCGAACAGGCTTTGCCTCTAGGCACACTTTAAGACTATGTTGGATTATACGAGGGTCTACCTCAGGCATGTCCTTCGGTGAGCAGGCAAACAGGTCTTTGTTCATTGACAAAAAAGATACAAGTTTTTCCTTGTCACCTTTGGCCAATTTTTTCCCCACCTAGGTATTTTGGCTTGGGACTAGCTCTACATCTTTAGTTTTTATTTTTTTGAGGTCTACTATTTCTTCTCCCTTAGCCTCTTATCCAACCACAGTCTTTGCTCCCGAAGTCTGCGTGTGGATCTTTGCTGGACCCTGTCTTGCTTTCACAAAGTCCTTCCTTACTTTGGCTTGGTCAATGAAGATCTCAGCATCCGCATCCTTCATTGCGAAGGTGACAGTCAAGTACTTCACATCTGGATGGATGTGGAGATTCCATTCCGTCTGCCTCCCGAGGATGGCATTGTATGACGAAGGGACATTTATGACGATGAACCATGTCATTGTGGAAGCACAGAGTTCATCCTTGTTTTATGGAAAAGTTCCTCTTAGCATCAGAGGTAGGTTGACCCATTCGAGGACATGGAGTTCAGACGGACCTACCCCGAAGGTAGAGGAAGTGACAGGCTTAAGATCGCCTTTTAAGATACCCAAATTCAGCAGCAGATGGGAGAATAAGACATCGGCGTTGGAACCATCATCGAGGAGTACTCTCTTGACATCCTAACTCCCTATCCTTGCCATCATTAGGAGTGGGTCGTCATGAGGGAACATCATGATGGATCCATCTTATCGAACAAGCTTGTTCGACTGGTGACCGAACTCCATCACAGAGATTTCCCGTATCTTTCTCTTCCTTTCAGCTGAGGGTATCCCAGTGGTGATCGTCTGGATTACTCCTGCCAGAGGTGGCGGATGCCTTTTGGGACTTCAATTCCGACATCTATCGGAATCATAGTCCTCATCATCTCCTTTCCTCTCCTCTTCCCTCCTCCTTTTCGGGGAGGGCATCCATAGGTAGCATCGAAGTTGGCCCTGCTTTATTAAAGACTCGATGTACTTCCTCAGTTGGAAGCAATCCTCTGTGTCATGCCCATGGTCCTGGTAGAACTGGCAAAATTTCTTCATGTTTTTCTTGTTTTCTGAAGTCATGGCCTTCGGATGCTGGATTGGTTTGCCTTGCCCTTCCATGGCCAGTAGTATGTTTGTTTTGGAGCTGTTCAGGGGTCTTCCATCGCCCTCGACTAAATATCGAGGTGTGTGACTCTGACCTTCGGGCTGATGGTTATCATACTTCGGCCCTCCCATCCTCAGCTCTTTGGCTGTCATATGTTGCTCGGCCCTTCGGTAGAATTCTCCTAAGGTGTCTGGGGGATCCTTTGAGAACTTGTAGAAGAGTTGTGAGTCTCTCCGAAGTCCCCTTATCATTGCGAGGATACGAATTACGGGATGGAAGTCTAGCACGCTTAGAGCCTCTCAATTGAACCTTTCGACATAGTCCCGAATGGTCTCCCCACTTTTTTAGGCTATGTCAAACATCTAGAAGGGCATCTTCGCCGTCGGTCTACTCCCGATGAACGGCTAAGTGAAGCCAGTGGACAACTCCTGGAAACCCATTATGGTTCCGGGGGCTAGGGAGTTGTACCAGGCAATCACCGGCCCTAAGATGGTGACCTCAAAGAAGTTGCAGAGGGTGGCATCATCAGCACCGTGTAGCACCATGCTGCATCTGTACTTCTTGAGGTAAGCTTGGGGGTCACTGCGCCCATCGTACGTCTCTAAGTGTGGCACCCAAAATTCGCTTGGCATAGGTGCCTCAACTATTACTCGGATAAAGGGTGACTCTTCTCCGGTGAAGGTCTCCGACAACCTTGACCAAACAGGCTTCCGAGCCACCTGCCTTTCCACTTTCCCTAACCTCTCTAGGATCTTTTCCATGAGGATGGTGGTGCTGGGCTCTTCTCACTGCCTGGAGGCCTTCGGCAACGGAGAATGATGCCTCCTTTCTGGCGAGTAACTTCGGCGGCGGGGGGATTGTGATCTCTCATCCGGTGATGAACTTCACCGGCGGGAAGTCCTAGCCCTTTTGGACCCCGTTTCTCCAGTACGTCTGCCTCTGGGGGGTATGCCCTCATTGAGGACTGGTCACGTAAGTCCCCACTCCCTGAGCTCCGGTGAGTAGACTTCAGGCTTTTCTCCCGACGGGGAGTTGGTGAAGAGGCCCTTCGGCCTGAAGGTGGTTGTGACCACCTTTGGTCCAACTGTTGCGTCATTTCAGCCGCAACAGAGTGCTAAAAATCACATAGGAAGCTCATCGTGATCATTAGAGGATGTTCGTCCTTCGGTGAAAAAGTCCCTACAGTAGATTGTTCGATCGCCGGTTGAGTTTCAGGCGTGGATGGGGACTTCAGGAGTCCCTTGTCCTTAGAACGTCAGGTTTCAACGATGGCGACCTGAGGGTGATTTCCCATAGACGGAGCCAAATGATGCCGAGCAGCATCTTTGTTGTACGATAGGGTAGGCCTGAAAGGGACTTCTAGTATAGATATGCTGGTAAGGGAGACTTCTGGCATGAGATTGCCTGAAACGCTCAAAAGAACAGAGGTTAGGAGGTCCCCAGAGTGTGTTTCTGGGGAAGGATGTCAGGACCATTCCTCAGTGCTTGGCTTATGCCAAGAATGCATGGAAAATGTAAAACAAACTTGAGGAACTTAATTGGAAAGGTAAACAAGAGTATATGTGCAAAACTGGGTTCATTCGAGTGAAAGCTGCCCATTCAGGTGAAATTAATTATTCACTCGGGTGAAATTTTGCCATTCAGATGAAATTTAACACATAAGATGGTGTTTTGTGGTAGTCAGAGCACTTTCGGGTTGTAAATGCACAAGAAAAAGAGCCATGAGATTTATGCA
Organism: Aquilaria agallochum; assembly: GCA_000696445.1. Taxonomy (NCBI): domain Eukaryota; kingdom Viridiplantae; phylum Streptophyta; class Magnoliopsida; order Malvales; family Thymelaeaceae; genus Aquilaria; species Aquilaria agallochum. Next base: position 20,617 of record KK900786.1, read on the forward strand.
AGGAAATAAATGTGAGGGACTTAAATGAAATTATGAGAAGTGATGTGTGTGCAAAACTGAGAAGTCTCGGGTTCAATGTGCACATAAAATAATGACTATGTTGTAAATGGTGAGAAATAAAGTTTAAGTGGCCATTATGAACTTCTAACCGAGTGATTTAGGTGAGACTATGAAGTCTTCACGGTTTAATAGCACCATGCAAAGTTTATGAGGCCGAGAGTGGGCATTAGACCATTTTTGGTGCCATTTGGCATGTAACCGGCTAATGCATGCTCCCACTCAAAACTTAGTACTCATTACCATCCTTCGTCTCGGTTTAACCAAGTTGGTGTGTTGTTGAGAGCTCAAACGTGTTGCTACCACGTTCATGCTGGATTGTTGATGAATTGAAGCTTGGAAATGAAATCAAGCTTGGAGTCCTCAATTTTGGTGGTAGGCGACCTTGAGTTTCAACTTTGGAGCTTGGAATTGAAGAAACAAGGTTTGGCCGAGAGTTGCTCAAGCTTAATTTGAGGTAAGATTCATAGTTCACTTGGATTTCTGGGTAAATTTCCATGATCAAGTGATTATGATGACTAAATGAAGGCCTTGTTGTGCTAGGCAACCTTGATTTGGAAGTTTAATCTCGGCCTTAGACACACAAGCTCAACCGAGAACTCAAGCTTTGTTTGGAAAGGTAGGGTTCATGTCTACTTGTTTAGTTTGTAATCTTTCCATGATTCAAGTAGTTAGAATGACTAAGTGATGGTTGAAATGTGCTAAGTGATCTTAGTTACTTGATGGGCATATAGAGAAGTTTTGGATTCTTGATGATTGATTAGCTAACCAGGTATATAGCAAGTGTTAGAATTCATAGTGAGTTAGGGTAACTTACTATGTAATTTGGAGCTCTAGTGGATTCGTGTGTATGAAAACGAAGAAGAAGTACCAATTATGGTGCTTGGACACTTGCTAGTATTCAGCCGAGAGACAAATGGTGGTTTGTGTGAGTATAATGTGTGCTTGTTTGTTTATTTGTGTGCTAACCAATTTTAGGTAGTGATTATGATATGTATATGTCTCAGTTAGCTTAGTTTATGTATTGTATATCTTGTATCTTCGTGTCTTCATGTCTTAAATCGCAAGTTAATTGAGCTATTAGGAGGTTAAGTCCCAGACTTAACTAAATAGGCTCATTTATGAGTCAGTTAAAACATGAACTCTGTTGAGTAAATTGTACTCACTGGGCATACATTTGTGTTTCAGGAAAGGATATTCAGCTTGAGTAGTTGTGGTTGTGTGGGTATTGCTTGTGTGCTAGTGTTCCTTGGAGTTCAAGGTAAGTGCCAATGAATGCTTGGCTGATGGTCATAGTTATGCACTTACAAGTCTTGTGTAGTGAGCTTTCAGCCGAAACTTATTCTTTAAGTTTTGCAGGCTTGAGTAGTTATGGGACAGTTTAGGGGTGTAGCTATGGATGTTTGGACCATTCCTCTGATAGTGGCTTTCACTTTCATGACTATGAATATGGCTATAGGGCTTGTTTTGCAGTGTGTGCTCCTCTATGGCATACTTAAGGTTCTTTTTGGAGAGTGAAGTTCTCGGGTTGTAAGCATAATTTGGTAAACTTTGAACTTTGGTGAACCTTGGCGTGTAGCCATGTTATGTGTACTCTATAGGCTAACTTTTGTTGTATATATATGGGTAGTCTTGGGTGCACCTAGGTTTTGTGGTACTTGAAGTACTTTTGTATGCCAAATTATGCTTGGTTGATGATGGTTTTTGACATGTAAATAATGGATGCTTATGAGCCAAGTAAGACTTGTATATACATGACTGATGGATGTGTTTGAATGGAAAACCTCTTATGTTCTAGCTTGGCCATTACAAGTATACGTATACTTTCAACCAAAAGTTTGGAATTTCTGAATGGTGGGCTTCTTTGTTGCCATGCATGGTAGTACACTTGAAAAGGTCACAGAACTTAGACACTTATTACATGAGTGTATGCCTTGCTTGCATTGCAAGATTTCTTTCATGGCCATGCTTGTTATGCAAGTTATCAATTACAGCCTTGCTTGTATTGCAAGTTAGTGGTAGCGGGCCTTGCTTCTATTGCAAGTATTTGTTCTAATACTCTTAAAAGCCTCATGTGCCACCTCCTAGGCCCATTAACCTAAGAAAATAAGACTTAATGTCCATGTACACCAAGTTGGCTGAATTGACTTATGGTTATTAACACCTAAAATACAACTTATTGATAATCCCTGGGTAGATGTTGGGGAGTGTGCATGGGCTGGGGCCTGTGTGGGGTGTGACAAAGGAGCCTCCTACACCCAAATTAGTATTTGGCAAGTAAGGACTAGTGATTGGAGAGTAAAGAGCAGAATTCTCTTAAGAGTTTAGTCTGTGTTCTTACCAAGGTCGTTCCCCAAGTATTTATAGGAGGGCGTTGGGAGAAGTCCATTTGACACAGCCCGCTCAGATCATGACACGTGTTCTGCCAGATGCGGTACATACCTTCGGGGATGGGGAACTCTATATGGCTGTAGGCCGTTCTGGCTAGAAGTCAGTGCCATGGGAGGCCTGTGTGTCAGGGGCGTGTGTGAGGTTTCTGTGTTAGAGGCTCTTAAACTATTTTTTCGTGTCCACAAGACCCCTTCGGTGAAAGAGACCTCTTTGGGATATGAGAGCTTCTTGCCGAGGTTGCTCCAGTCATTCGGAAGGCCCCTCGGCCTAGAGGCTTCCCTTTAGAGGATGTTCCCCTGCCTAGGATGGTGAGTTTACCTCTCCCGAAGTTGGTCAGGCTATCTTACCGAGGGTGGTAGTGTACCATGTTCCCGAGATCAGTCCTGTTATTTCCCGAGGGTAACGCTTATCTTTACCAAGGGTGGTGCTCGTCAGAGCTTGGGAGTTTGAAGGGTAATAGTCCTTTGGCTATCAACTATGATGCTTGAGGACATCTTCAACGTAGGACATGTTGGACCTTTGGTAGAATTTAACTTGAATGGTATATGGAACACTTGAATAACGTGGGTTAGGAGCTCCCCAAAATGTTTTCTAGGGGAAGAATCTCTAACACCCAAGTTAGTATATAAGGGAAAGGTTGCCAAAAGTAGAGAGCATAGAAAAAGTGTCTCATATGTATTAACTAGAAGCCTCTTTAGTATTTATAGGAGGCTTGGAGGGGAAGGCTGTTATACCCAAGCCAAGCAAATTAGGACATGTGGTCAGCTAGATTTGATGGTCGTTCAGTTTATGCCTCAAGGAGAGGTGTGTGCACCTGTTCATAGGCAGTTATGCTTAGAGGGTATGGGCGTGTACATGGTTCCTATTAGTGGTCCCTTAAAACTATGTGTTTTCCATTTTCCCTTTGGACCCCTCGAGGACTTAAGACCCTTTCGAAAGTAAGGTTTACTCCGAAGGTGGTTGGGGGAAGCGTAGTAGGGGCATAAACCATGTTCAAAAGCATAAACCATGTTCAGAAGGCATCTTTCCTGCTGAGTGTGGTAGACTTCAATTTCTGAGGTTGGTTAAGGTACTATCCAAGGATGGTGATTCACCTTTTCCAAAGTCAGCTGTGTTAGATTCAAAGGGTAGCACCAAGTCCTCTTCCGAGCTTGGTCATGTGACCTTCTGAAAGTGATGCTGAGCCCCTCTTCCGAGGTTAGTTATATAGCCCTCTGAGGGTAGTGTCAGGTCCACCAATCCAAAAGTCTCGTGGATGATAGCCCTTCGGCTATCACATGCCCCTTCTGGGAGAATCAAAGTTATATATTTGGTTCTTTCACAATGGTAATCAGAGCTACTCTTATTCCAAGATTTCTTTCTTCTTTTGCAAATGTCATGCGCTCGGCAGGCTAGGCATTTTTAGGCAAAGGTTGATTTTTCTACTAAAGTTACACCCTCGACATTACACCTTTCGTGTACATGGATTATTTCCAACCAAAGGTGGATTTTTCCTCTAGGAAAATTATGCCATCGGTAAGCGTGTTTAACATCCAACCAAAAGTCTTTCTCAAAGTTGTGCCTTTGGTAAGGTTAGGCTTTATAATTCTGAGATCCAATCATTTACCAAGGTTGTACTTTCAATAATTATGAGCCCAAAAAAAGGTTTAAAGTTTCTTGTGAAGTTGTACTCTCGGCAAGCTTTGGGCTCACTTTTACTTTAAGATTATATTTTGGTGAAGTTGCACCTTCAACAAAGATGAAACACTTCTAGCTAAGCTCTTTCCTCGGTGAAGTTATACCTTCATCAAAGATGTGTCACTTCAAGCCAAACTTTTTCCCTCTCAAGATTTTTATTTCCTTTCATCCGTGAGGTACACTATCTCCAAAGATCATCTCATCTTCGTGAATGAATAAGCCTATCATCTCAATTTGTGCACTACATAGGCTTGACAGATCAAATAGGCATGCCCTTATTTTACATATTAGGTGACATGTGTCACCAAATCAATGGCCAGCTTTCCCATTAGTTGCATCGGTTACATCTCTCTACCTATAGAAGGTCATTATCGCATCCTTTCATTTGCCCTCTTTGGGCTATATAATCCTCCCTCTATCTTAGAAGTTCCATACTTCTCATTTGTGTTCTTTGCTTCTTTTCTCTCTCTCGCAGGTTTCTTGTTCTTTCTTGGCAGTGGTTCTTATGGATGAGCGATTTTGACCGTAATGTGTAATAGTTTGCAAGTTTCTCCAACAAATTCATAGGTGGGTATTCTTTTCAAAGTCTCTTTTTTCTTCCTACTCATTTTTTCGTATTGAAGTTAGTACCTTAGGGTCTTAGCATGGAGGTTCAAAGTGATGAAATTATTGTAGCCGAAGAGAGTTGGTCCTCTCTTGATGCCTATTTGAGCTGCGTCACCTTGGAGAAAGTGTAGAAGTGGCGAAGCAAGTTCTTTTTACCCTCTTATGCCAAAGATAGGGTTCTTGGTTATGGCGAGCTAAGTTACCTTCCCCAGGAGAAAAAGGTTACCATATTTAGGTCCTAGCTGAAAGTGGGTCTTCAGTACCCCTTCGAAGATGGTTTCTAATTTTTGCCAAATTCATGGCATAGCAGTTGACCAAATGCCCCCAAACTCATACTCCTATTTCAATGCTTTTTTATGTATGTGTAGAGTTTTCAAAATAGTCCCCTACTTTATCTTTTTTATGCAATACTACAAACTTCACCCTATCCCGAAGGGTGGGTTTTATTTCTACTCCATCTAGGGTTGGGGAGCAGGAAGTTCACCTTCACCTTTAGCCCCAAGGGTAGTTGGTGAGGGTCATAGAAGAAAATTTTCTTCGTGGAGATAAATGAGAAGTGGAAGGATCTACCAGCAAAGTGGGCTTTTAGGACCTTGGTAATCGGCATGATGGACCTATCAAAGTCACCGACCCTTGAACTGGAGTCCCAGTTCCAGGAGTTTAATAGTCATATTCGGGTCGTAGCCAATTGGAAGGATCAGGCACCTTCATGGTGACTCTACTCATTTCCAATTAGATGGAACTTAATGACCAAAGAGGTCATTTAGGAGCTGGACGTCATCAAGGAACATTTTACTCTCAAGGATATGCCCTAGCTAGTGATAGATGGAAAGAAGTCTTAGCAGCAGTTCTGCTTCTTCGGGGCAAACTATCTTATGCGGTCCTTGTAAAGAGTAAGTTACTTTTCAAGTGTTACTTAGTGAATTCTTATGCTTACACTAATATTTTTTACTTTGCAGAAATGGGTGACAAGTCAACTACCTTTTACAAGAGCTGCTTCCTCGGCCAATCCAAGAAAAGGGAACAAAAGAATAAGGCCCCAAAGTGGAAGAAGGGGCAACCTTTTAGGGAAGGAAAGCAGAAAAAGTCCAAGGGGGACAACATTGCTCCTTGGCCCGAAGTCATAACCGAGGTCATTGATCCTTTGCCCAAGGTGGCCATTCTTTCTATCCCCATCAGCCCTTCTTTGGCCGCTCAGATATTGGGGACTTGCTTGGCCATGACTTCTACCAAAAAGGATGAGGAGAAAAGACAACAAAAAGGGAAAGAGGTCCCTGTTGAGATTCTTGACCATAGTGATTCCGAAGTCAGGGATGCCGAAGTCCCTCCTACCAGGTATATCTTTTAACCTTTTATCTATAAGTTTTAGAATTTTTGGGATTTTAGACTTGATAGATGAATGGTTAAGGGATAATGTGGTAATGGAACTTTGGCATGACTTTGTAGAGGAGTTGCCCCTGATTGACTGGATTGTCCAACATGCTCGAAAGTGGGCCATTCAGGATGCGAAGATCCTCATTAATAAAGTCCCGAGGTGTTACCCACTCTGGGGTAGTCCAGTTATGGTGCCAAAATTGTGCATTTAGACTCCCAGGATTGGTAATGTTTTGTAGGCCATCAGAACACTACCCTTAGTGTTCATACCCAAGTGGCCTTCTTGGGCACTATGTAAATACATGCATATTGGTCCAACCATCACACACATATTTACATTTCACGCATACCATGGCAGCAAAGAAGGAACACTAGCACAAGTCTTAGTTTTGGCTTCCACACATTAGGCAATCTTGTTAAGTTCTAGTGGCCAGCTACTGCACGTGTAACTTCCGCTAATAAACTATATCATTATAGCCTCATAGCCCACTGTTTTATTTGCTCCATTCTTAAGTAGAGACTTAGAGCAAACCAAGGAATTTTGTTTTACATCAATAGCCCACCTATGGACCAAGTTATGGATTTTTGAAGTTGGTTACAAAATTCTGTACAAATGAACAATAACTCAGCCAACTTTGCAACATCATATCTTTGGCTACAGGGCTCTAAATCCCGAAATTACAAATCCCAGTTAACCCTCTAGATGTACTCCAGGTGTGGCCAAAAGTTCATACCAAGATTCATTCTACAAAGGGAGATATTAAGCTTTAGGTACATGGTCGAAATTCTGGCAACTTTTGGACCATTTTGCCCATACAATTTTTCCGAACCATGCAAACACTTCATTCACAAGGGGAAAGCACCCCAAGGCTATCCCTACATTTCCAATACACATATTAATTACATTCTCTTGCATCTAGCAACTTTATGTGGCCAAAACAGAATTTACAAGTAAGCAGCCTATCATTCACACTTAGTTTGCACCACATCACTTACATAGCCAAAACATTACTCAAATGTTTACATACTTGTCTCATATTATATACACTACCTGTAAATCCATACATGCACTACAATATGGTCTTAACACAGCTAAATACGCACCCTAGGTTACACGAGGTCCTAAGAAACAATGGACTCCAAAACAGGATGCTGGACAGCTGCTGCGCAACACAATAAGTACCACCATTAAAAATACCAAATGTGCTCCTAAAATCACAAAAATTTCCAGACCGCAAATAGACATATGGAAGTTTATGTACCTGAAATTTCAGATCACAACTCAAACCACAAAGTTTAGTTTGAAGGTGATCTTTCAGCTGGACCTGAAATGACAGAATTGAGGGGAGTAAGTTTCATTCAGAAACTTAGTAAGGGTAACACTTGGTTTCTTAAGGTAATGTGATCCTCATTAAAACCTGCATTGAAAGACACTAAAAAAAACAAACCACAATGCATATATACAAGATATAGNTGATTTGGCCACTTAAATGGCCTTAAATGAGCTTAAGGGCACAAAACACACTTAAACAAGCTTAACCTTGCTTTATGTCATTTTCTTTCTCACTAATTATGGTTTCCTTGTCTTAAACTCATTGGTACACATGTGCCCAACATTTTTGACTAATTATCAAGTCATGGATGCCTCCCCCATGGTGGGATAAGCCCAAAATTCCACCCTTAGACTTAAGTCAAAAGCTTGAACACCTTAAGGTTTACACTAGGACATTTAGGTCCTTATTGCCTTTAGTGTTTCCTTTGTTCAAACTTTTCCTCCATGAGTAATTTGGTCCTCCAATAGCACTTTCATACAATTCATATCCTTCCCATAACTCTTCAAGTCTCTTTCTTGAGAGTTTTGCAATTGAGTACCCGAATTTCCAAAACCTTACAAAAAAGTCCATAGGTTGCTTGAAAAACAAGCAATCCTTAAGGCTTTTCTTGGGGGCCAAGTGACCAACTTGGAACACTTTTAAGGAGGTGTTGATCATGAGACAATTTTCAAGCTTCCAACTTAGGTTTTCAGAGAACAAGGTCTCTTATCTTGATTCCTTTAGGTTTGACTTTAAGTTCGTGGTAATGGTGACTCATTGTTTGAAGGAATTTCTCCTAAGTTCAACCATCTCCCTATGTTTGTCAACCATGTCAAGTTTGGCTCTTAAGCTGAGGTTGTTTCCTTCTTCATTGAATACTTTTATTCTCATGTAAGGCTTTATAATCTCGATAGGGGTCAAAGCCTCCATGTGCGAACATGAGTGAAAAATGAGTTTCCCCAATGATTCTTCTGGCATTGTTTGATAACTCTATAGCATGTTTGGTAGTTCACTAGGCCATTTCCTTTGGCTTAATTCAGCCTATTCTTTAGACCATCTTTCAATGTCCTATTTGGCATTAGAACTTGCCCATTGCTTTAAGGATGGGCAACTGGATAAAGTGCAATTTCACCCCGAGGTTCATGGTGAATTCCTAAAACCCGTTACCGATAAATTAGGAACCATTATCTACTAGTATCACCCTTGGACAACCAAATCTGCATATGATGTTTTCCTTGATGAAATTCTAAATTTCTTTCACCGAAAATTGTCACCAAGGGTTCTGCCTTGATCCACTTTATGAAGTAGTCTACTGCAACAACGCAGAACTTGAGTCCTTCTAGAGTCATCAAGAGAGGACCAATAAGGTCAATTCCCCACATGGCGAATGGGTAAGGGTGGTTTGCCAAAGTTCTTGGTTCTGAAGGTGCCCTTTAGATGGGTGCATGTCATTGACACTTGATGCATCATTTGACAAACTGTTAAGCATCCTTTCTTATGGTGTGCCAAAAATATCCTTGCCGAAGTAGTACTCTAACAAGAGCGTCTGTCCCATTGTGGGATCCACATATTTGTTTGTGGACTTCTTTCAGGACTACTTCAGTGTCCTTTTCACTGATGCACCTTTGTAGGGGATTTGAGTACCCTTGTTGGTATAACTCTTCCCCAATCATGAAGTACCTTATAGACCGCTTTCACACTTTCATAGGTTCCTAAGAACCATTATGGCTATGCCTGGATAAGCAAGTGCTTCGGTGCACATTCTTGACTTAGCTAATATAGCTGCTTCCATGTTTTCTTTCCAAGGTACCTTTTATATTTGTACCTAGCCAAATTCTTGGATTAGCTCTTTGACGAGGTCATGATATTTTGCCAAGTTAGCGTCTTTGGCCTCGTATTCCCCTACAGTCTACCGAACCACTAATTGTGAATCACTCTAAGCTTTCAGATTTTTTACACCAACTCTCTTTGACAATCGTAAGCCTGCTATGAGTGTTTCGTATTTAGCATTATTATTAGTCACATGGAATCCAAATTTCATAACCTTTGATGCTTCCATTCCTTTGGGAGCTTAGAGTATTACTCTAGCACCCTAGTGTTATGTTCCTAAAGCATCATCTATGAATAGCTCCTATTCGAGTTGCTCATTTTCAAGCTTACTCAACACACCTTCAATCTTGGGTAGTTCGACAATAAAATCAGCTAAGCCCTAACCTTTTATTGCCTTCCTTGGTTTGATAAAATATCATACTCGTCGAGCTCGATGCACCAATTTGATAATCGACCAAAATGATCTACCTTCTTCATGATATCTCGAACAAGTAGGCTACTTCGCACTGTAATGGAGTGTCCTTGGAAGTTGAGCTGAAGTCTTCTAATTGCCAAGACTAATGCATATATTGCTTTCTGCAACATCAGATATTTTACTTCAACTCCATGCAAGGACTTGCGAACATAATATATAGCCACTGTTTTCCTCCTTCCTTCCTAAGAAGCACTGAGCACATAGCTTTTTTTACTGACAGCAAGGTAGAGGATGAGGAGTTCTCCCTCCTTGCCAATGTGTCAGTAGATGGGATAGGTAATTCTTAAGTTCATCCCAAGCCTTATGACATTCTTCGTTCCAAGGGTGTTCTTCGGTACTAAGCTTATCTTTGCTTTTGGTAGCTTTGGTGAGCACCTTGAAAGAGGGTTGGCATCGATCCCCATACCTAGAAATGAATCTGCTAAGTGCCATTATTCTTCTACTAAGCCTTACGATGTCCTTTATGGTTGTGGGAGTTTGAAATCCAATCAAGGTATTGAATTTTTCTAGATTGGCATGTATGCCTCCCTCGGACACGATAAAGCCAAGGAATTTGCTGCTTGTTACCCCGAATACGCATTTTTTATGGTTGAGATGGATTTCAAAATTTCAACATTGTTCGAAGGTTTCTTGTAAGTCTGCGATATGATTGCTAGGTACTTTTCTTTTATCTATCATATCGTCAACATATACTTCTATATTTCCCCCAAACTGGGAATTGAACATATTGCTCATCAGCCTCAAAGAGTGGCTCTTACATTCTTGAGGCTAAAGGGCATTCTAATGTAACAATACGTCTTGACATCCGTAATGAATACAGTTTTTCCCTCATCTTTGGGGTTCATTTGAATTTGGTGTTACCTGATGAGCATATTGAGGAAACTCAATAGCCCATATTCGGCAATGGAGTCTACTAGTTGGTCCATTGAAGGTAGAGGATACGAGTCCTTGGGACAAGCATTGTTGATGTTTTGAAAGTTGATGCACATAAGGAGTTTATCAGTCCCTTCCTTGGTAGCAACGATGATGTTGCTGAGCCAGTCAGGGTATTCGACTTTGCTTATTATACTGGCTTCCAATAGTTATTGAATTTCTTTTTTGACAATGTTGTTCTTATGCACCAAGATGTTGCGCTTTCTCTATCGAACAGGCCTTGCCTCGGGATGTACTTTAAGACTATGGTGGATTATGTCCAGATTTATTATGGGCATATCATTCAAAGAGTAAGCAAATAAATTTTTCTTCATTGATAGAAGGGATGCAAGTCTTTCCTTTTCACCTTCGGTAATTTTTTTTCCAATTTGTGTACTTCAGGCAGGGGCTAACTCTATATCCTCAGTTTCTACTTTCTCAATATCACCCTTTTCACTTTGTATATCATATTTGGCTACTATTCTCTCCCTATCTGAACTCTGTTAGTGGACTTTGGCCAGATTCTGCCTTGCTTTAACAAACACCTTCCTAACCTCTGCTTGATCGATGTATAGTTTAGCATCTCCTTCTTTTTCTTTGAACGTGACAATCAAGTCCCTTACATATGTTCAGAGGTGAAGGTTGCCCTGTGTTTGTCTGCCAAGGATGCCGTTGTAAGGTGATGAAACATCTATGACTATGAACCTTGTTATAGGGGAGGCAAATAGCTCCTCTCCCGTCTTTACTGATGTACCTTTCAGCATAAGTGGGGGGTCAATCCATCCCAACACGGGGCAGTTTAGCAAGTTTGACCCCGAACATGGTTCAAGTCATCAGCTTGAGCTCACTCTCAGCAATACCCAAGCTTGGTAATAGATGGATAAAAAGGACATCAGCGTTTTAACCATTGTCTAAGAGCACTTTCTTGACATCCCAGTTTTTGATCCTGCCATGATCAGGAAAGGATCATCACGCAGAAACTTCACCACAAACCCATCCTTTCGGGTGAGCTTGTTTACGGGGCTGTAGAACTCCAACATTACTATCTCTTGAACCTTTCTTTTCCTCTCAACAGAGGGTAATCCAATGGTGATTGTCAAAATTACTCTAGCTGAAGGTGGTGAATTTTTTGTGGACTTCGGTTCATTCGATGTCTGTTGGACTCATAGTCCACATCTTGTCCCTGTTGCTCCTCCGTTGTTTTGCCCTTTTGTTTAGGGAGGGCATTCTCAAATACTTCCTGTGTTGGCCTTGTTTGATGAGGGGTTCAATGTATTTCCTCAGTTGGAAACAATCTTCTGTGTCATGGGCGTTGTCCCAATGGAATTGAAACTATTTTTTCATGTTCTTCTTATTTTTCAAAAGTCACGGGATATGGCTGTTGTATTGATGTTCCCTGTCCTTCCAAGGCCATCAAAATATTTGCCCTTGTGGTGTTCAAGGGGGTGAACATCATTGGCCTCTTGCCTTATGTTTTCCATGGTTGGTCTCTAAGGAATCAAGGTTGGTGACCCTAACATTCGGAGTATTGAGCATCCATTTTCTGCCTTTCCATCCTTAGCTCTTCAGCGGTCATATGTTGCTTGGCGCTCTTGTGGAACTCCCCTAAGGTTTATAGGGGGTCCTTAGAGAGCTCATAGAAGAGCTGAGAGTCCCATCTAAGACCTCAAATCATTGCTAGTATCCAGATCTCAGGACAAAAGTCAAGGACACTGAGGGCCTCTCAGTTGACTCTTTCAACATAGTCCCAAATGGGCTCCCTAGTCTTTTGGTATATGTCAAACATTTGGGTTGGCATCTTCATCATCAGCTTGCTTTTTATGAACTACTGGGTGAAGGCGATGGACAACTACCGGAAACCCATAAAGGTTTCGGGTGCTTGGGAGTTGCACTATACGGTTACTGGCCCAGAAAGAATCACTTCAAAGCATTTGCAGAAGGTGGCATCATCAGCACCCTGGAGCACAATACTCATTTTATACTTGGTTAGATAAGCTTGGGGATCGCTTCACTTGTCATAGGTCTCCAGGCGAGGTACTCGGAAGTCATTGGGCATTGGTGCCTCCACTACCGCCTAGAAAAACAGTCACTCGTCCCTAGTAAAGGTCTCTGATAACCTTGACCAGATGGGTTTTCATGAGACTTGTCTCTTGACCTTGTTCAACCTCTCCAAGATATTCACCATCAGGATAGTGCCACTATCCTTTCCTTATTATCAATGAACCTACGGCAAGGGAGAATGACATCTTCTTCTTGGCAAGTAACTTCGACGGCAATGAGATGAGGTCTTTTCCCGAGGAGAAGGACTTTGACACTAGGGGGACCATGGTTGCTTTGATATGGGTTATGCCATGTACGATCCCTAAGACGGTGGGTTCTCCATTGAAGACTCCTCATGGAGGCTCCTATTAATTGAGCTCCGGCGAGATGACCAGCGCCCCCTCTCCGAATGAACCCTAAGGAGGGGTCCTTGCATATGAACATGCATGTGAACGTGCATGTGACCATCTTTGGTCGAGCTGCTGTGTCATTTTGGTCATTATAGAGTATTGGAAATCACGCATGAAGCCCATAATGACTATCATAGGACTTTCATTCTCTGACAGGGAAGTCTCCGGGGGTGCTTGATCATTTACTGCCGGAGGCTTGAGTGTGGACTAGTACTTTGAGATACCCTTGTCCTTCAAACGTTGAGTCTCTATGATGGCAACCTAGGAATGAGTTCCCATAGATGGTGCCAAATGATGCTTGAGGACATTTTTGATGTAGGACATGTTGGACCTCCGGTAGAACCTCACCTGAATGGTATCTACACCACTTAAAGAACGTCAGTTAAGAACTCCCTAAAGTGTTTTCCAGGGAAGGGATCTCCGACGCCCAAGTCAATATATGAAAGAGAGGTTGCCAAGAGTAGAGAGCATAGAAAGGGTGTCTCATGTGTATTGCCTGGGGGCTTCTCTAGTATTTATATGAGGCTTGGAGGGGAAGGCCGTTATACCCAAGCCAAGCAGATTAGGACATGTGGTTGGCCGATTTTGCTAGTCATGTGTCTAGCTGTCCGTCAGCGGTTATCCCCAGAGGGTAGGGGCATGTGCAAGGTTCCTATCAGTGATCCCTCAAAACTGTGTGTTTGTCATCTTCCATTAAAACCCCTTGGGGACTTAAAACCCTTTCTAAAGTAGGGTCTACTCCAAAGGTTTTTGGAGGAAGCCTATTCGGGGCATAAACAATGTTTGGAAGGGATCTTTCCTCTAATATCAGAGGGTATTGATTCATCGTTTCCAAGGTTAGTTATGTTAGCATCTGAGGCAAGCACCATGTCCTCTTCTAAGGTTGGTCATGTGCCCTTCCGAGGGTGGTTTTGAGCCCCTCTTCCGAGGTTGGTAATATGGCCCTCCAAGGGTGGTCTCAGGTCTACCAATTCGAAAGTCCTATGGGTGATAGCCCTTCAACTATCAGTTTCCATTTCATTCTAAACTACTTGTGAATGTTTCCATTCTAAACAGGTTGTGAATGTTTCCATTTCATTCTAAACTAGTTGGGAATCTTTCCATTTCATTCAAAACTACTTGTGAATCTTTCCATTTCATAGTAAACTAGTTGCGAATGTTTCCACTCTAAATAAGTTGTAAATGTTTTCATTCCAAACTAGTTATGAATGTTTCCACCTCATTCCAAATAGGTTGTGAATGTTTCCATTTCATTTTAAACTAGTTGTGAATCTTTCCATTTCATTCCAAACTAGTTATGAATGTTTCCATTCCAAACAAGTTGTAAATGTTTCCATTCCAAACTAGTTGTGAATGTTTCCATTTCATTCTAAATAAGCTGTGAATGTTTCCATCCCTAACAAGTTATGAATGTTTCCATTCCATTCTAAACAAGTTGGGAATGTTTCCATTTCAAACAAGTTAGGAATGTTTCCATTTCAATCTAAACTAGTTATATATGTTTTCAATTCATTATAAACTAGTTCTGAATGTTTCCATTTCATTCTAAAGAAGTTGTGAATATTTCTATTTCATTCCAAATTAGTTGTAAAAGCGTCCGTTTCATTCTCAACAAATTATGAATGTTTCCACTCAAGACTAGTTGTGAATGTTTCCAGTTCATTTTAAACTAGTAGTGAATGTTTACATTCCAAAAAAGGAGTGAATGTTTCCATCCTAAACCAGTTGTGAACGTTTCCTTTCCATTCGAAACTAGTTACGAATGTTTCCATTTCATTCTAAACAAGCTGTGAATGTTTTCATTCCAAACTAGTTGTGAATTTTTCCACTCCAAACTAGTTGTGGATGTTTCCATTTCAATCTAAACAACTTGCGATTGTTTCCTTTCCAAACAAGTTATGAATGTTTCCAATTCATTCTGAACAAGTTGTGAATGTTTCCATCTCATTCTAAACTAGTTGTGAAGGTTTCCACTCAAAACTAGCTGTGAATGTTTCTATTTTATTCTATACTAGTTGTGAAGGTTTCCATTCCAAACTAGGTATGAATCTTTCAATTTCATTCTAAACTTGTTGTAAATGTTTCCAATGTAAACAAGTTATGAATATTTCCAATGTAAAGAAGTTGTGAATGTTCCATTTCATTCTAAACAAGTTGTGAATGTTTCCATTCCAAACTAGTTGTGAATGTTTCCATTTCATTCTAAGCAAGGTGTGAATGTTTCCATTCCAAACAAGTTGTGAAAGTTTCCATTTCACTCTAAACTAGATGTGAATGCTTCCATTTCAATCTAAATTACTTGTCAATGTTTCAAGTTCATTCTAAGCTAATTTTAAATGTTTCCATTCCAAGCAAGTTGTGAATGTTTCCATTTCCTTCTAAACAAGTTTTAAATATTGAAATTTCATTCAAAACAAGTTGTTAATGTTTAAATTCCAAACTAAAAAAGTTGTGAATGTTTCCGTTTCATTCTAAAGTATTTGTGAATGTTTCCATTCCAAACTAGTTGCTACGGCTTCCATTCCATTCGAAACTAGTTCTGATTGTTTCCATCTCATTCTAAAAAGATGTGAATGTTTCCATTCTAAACTAGTTGTAAATGTTTCCATTCCAAACTAGTTGTGAATGTTTCCAATTCATTCTTAACAAGTTGTGAATGTTTCCATTTCATTATGAACTAGCTATCCATGTTTCCATTTGAAATTAGTTGTCTATATTTCCATTTCATTCCAAACAAGTTATGGAAGTTTCCATTTCATTTTAAGCAAGTTGTGAATGTTAAACTTTAATTCTAGACAAGTTATGAATGTTTCCATTTCATTCTAAAAAATTTGTTTTGACTCCAAACTAGTTGTGAATGCTTCCATTTCATTTTAAAGTAGTTTGAGATGGAAACATTCACAACTTGTTTAGAATGAAATGGAAACATTCATAATTTGTTTAGATGAAATGAAGACATTCACAACTTGTTTACAATGAAATATTCATTCTAAACTAGTTGTGAATGTTTCCATTTCATTCTAAATAAGTTGTGAATATTTGAATTCCAAGCTAGTTTGCATTTCTTCCTAAACAAGTTGTGAGTGATTCCATTCCAAACTAGTCATGAATTTTTCCCTTCCAAACTAGTTGTGAGTCTTTCCATTTCATTCTAAACAAGTTGTGATTTTTTTCATTCTAAACTAGTTGCAAATGTTTCCATTGCATTTTAAATAAGTTGTGAATCTTTCCATTTCATTCTAAACTAGTTAGGAACATTTCCATTTCATTTTAAACTAGTTGTGAATGTTTCCATTTTATTCTAAACTAGTTGTGAATGCTTCCATTTCACTCTAAACTAGTTCTGACATTTCATTTCATTCTAAAGTAGTTGTGAACGTTTCCATTTAATTCTAAACTTGTTGCGAATCCTTTTATTCCAAACAGGTTGTGAATATTTCCATTTCATTCTAATAAGTTCTGAATGCTTCCACTTAAAACTAGTTGTGACTGCTTCGATTTCATTCTAAACAAGGTCTAATTTTTCCATTCTATACTAGCTGTGAATGTTTCTATTTCATTCTAAACAAGCTGTGTATATTTCTGTTACAATCTAGTTCTGAATGTTTCCATTTTATTCCAAACAAGTTGTGAATGTTTCCATTACATTCTAAGCAATTTGTGAGTGCTTCCATTTCATTCTACACAAGTCATAAATGTTTCCACTCAAAACAAGTTGGGAATGTTTCTATTTCATTCTAAACAAGTTGTGAATGTTTCCATTTCATTCTATAGAAGTTGTGAACTTTTTCAACTTATTCTAAAAAGCTTATGAATGATTCAACTTCATTCTAATGAAGTTGTGAATGTTTCCATTCCAAACCAGCTTTGAATGTTTCCACATCATTCTAAACTTGTTCTTATTATTTCCATTTCATTCCAAACTAGTCATAAATGATCCCATTTCATTCTAAACAAGTTGTGAATGTTTCCATTTCACTCTAAAAAATTTGTTAATGTTTCCATTCCAAACAAGTTGTGAATGTTTCCACTTCATTCTAACACATGCTTTGAATGTTTCCATTTCATTCTAAACAAATTGTGAAAGTTTCAACTCTAAACATGTTATGAATTTTTCCATTTCATTCTAAACAAGTTGTTAATGTTTCAATTCCAATCTAAATAAGTTGTGAATGTTTCCACTTCATTTTAGACAAGTTATGAATCTTTCAATTTCAGTCCAAACAAGTTGTGAATGTCTCAATCTCATTATAAACTAGTTGCGAATGTTCCATTCCAAACTAGTCGCAAATTTTCCATTTCATTCTAAACTAAAAGTGAATGTTTCCATTCTATTCCAAACAAGTTGAAAATGTTTCCATGTCATCCTAAACTAGTTGTCAATGTTTCCATTTCATTCTATACTACTTGTGAATATTTCTATAGAAAACAAGTTGTAAATGTTTCCATTCCATTCTAAACTCTTTGTGAATGTTGCCATTTCATTCTAAACTCGTTGTGAATGTCACCATTTCATTCCATAATAGTTGTGAAAATTTCCGTTTCTTTCCAAGCAAGTTGTCAATGTTTCCATTCCAAACTAGTTGTGAATGTTTCCTTTTCATTCTAAACTAGTTATGAATGTTTCCATTTCATTCAAAAATATTTGTGAATGTTTCCATTTTATTCTAAACTAGCTATCAATGTTTCTGTTTCATTCGAAACAAGTTGTGAGTATTTCCATTCCGAACAAGTTGTTAATGTTTCCATTTCATTCTAAAAAAGTTGTGAATGTTTCCATTTCATTCAAACTAGTTATGAATGTTTCTATTTCATTGTAAATTATTTGTGATTGTTTCCATTTCATTCTAAACAAGTTTTGAATGTTTCCATTTCATTCTAAACATGTTGTGAAAGTTTCCATTCCAAACAAGTTGTGAATGTTTCCATTCCATTCTAAACTAGATGTGAAAGTTTTCATTCCATTCAAAACAAGTTATGAATGTTTCCATTTCATTCTGAACTAGTTATGAGTGCTTCCATGCCAAAATAGTTGTGAATGTTTCTATTTCATTCTAAACTAGATGTGCATGGTTCCATTCCATCACAAACAAGTTATGAATCCTTCAATTCCATTCCAAACTAGTTGTTAAAGTTTCTTTTCTATTCTAAACTCATTGTGAATGTTGCCATTTCATTCTAAAATAGTTGTGAATGTTACCAATTCATCCCAAAATAGTAGTGAATGGGTTTCTGCTTCTTTCCAAACTAGTTGTTAACTGTCACACCCCACACAGGTGCCAACCTGTGCACTTAAAGTGCCACTCATCTGTACTACCAAGTACTAACATTATTGTTCAGCTATTGTACCTATAATGGTTTATATGTACCTATGTTGCTCGGCCATGTTTCTTTTAGTTGTTCAAAACCATTACTCACATAGCTAAGGCCTGGGAGGTGCCCTAGGAGGCTAATCAAGTAGTTTTAGATCATCACTTGCATTACAAGGCAAGGCTTATAAGATTACTGGCAACACAAGGCAAGGCTCATACACTTTTAAAGTTAAGTGGTTTAGGTGTGTGCTCATCAAGTGTGGTATTCCCATGCATGGCAACCAAGAAGGTCATATCCATTCAAGTTTTGAAAACATTAGCTTTTCATGAATCATGCTCATCCTACACATCATAATCCAAGAAAATTTTAACACATTATGGTCAAAAGCATAAACACAAACTCATAGCATAACTTGGCATTTCAGGCATAACACTTACACCAAACTTTCATAAGTAATCCGAGGCTTATATACACAAAACCTTCTCCACACCAGTACTTACTCACTTGGAACAATACCAAGAGTACTCAAAATCCAAAATAGCCACTAATGCCTTATGCATTACATACGCAAGTTTACTAGTAGTACCATAGAGCTACCTTGTGGGTATAGTACAAGATAATGGCTTGTAGGAAAGGCCCTACAACTACACCCGTGATCAACAAATCCATCGACAACACTAATGCCCATGAACACATATCCATAGTCCTAGACTTATCCTAAAACTTTACACAATCCTGCATAACTCAAACACATGAGTTTGTGCATTAACCATAAGACTTGCACTATGTACTTATAAAGCCAAGCATTCGGTTTAGTACATACCTTGGCGAAACCGAGCAATAACTTATCACTCAAGCAACTAATCAAGCTCAATCAAGCTCAAGCCCTTTTCCTGAAACATATACAATAAGAGGCATGAGTTTTCATAAACTCAGTAAGGATCACTATAGTTCTAGGAGCTTATTTAGTTAAGCCTAAGGGCTTAACCTCCCATTAGCATTTCTTTACCTGTAAGAAAGACAAGAAAACACCAAAACCACACATACAATAGAATACACACATAATAACTACAACTATGAGAGGTTAGCAAGCATAACCAAGAAACCAAGCACACAACTCACACACCACAAACACGATATCCTTCTCAACCGAAGCCAAACTAGCAAGTACACCCATAAATTCCATCAAGCTTCACCATATAACCATCCATTCCACTAGAGCTCCATGTTCAAATATAGGTTGGCCCTCCTATAATGAACTCTAAGTACTTGCCATTAGTGACTAGCTAGCCAACATAACACATAACCTGAAGGTACCATATATGCCCCACATAGCATTCTAAGATCATATAGCTAAATTTACCATCACTTAAAAGCCAAAACACTACTTGAACATGGAACAATACCAAAATCAAGTAGTTAACTATGATTCCTTACCAATTTGTTTCTTTTGAACTCTCGGCTAACTTGAATCTCCAAGACTTCTCCTGAAAATTCAATCACAAAGTTGCCTAAGGCCGAGAACACCAATGTTGAGCTTGATTCTTCAATTCAAGCTTTAATCACCAAGGATTTGGCTTAAACCTAAAGCTTTCAACCCAAGAACATAAAGAACTTGGTCAAGCTCAATAGGGAAGAACTTTGACCCTAAATCATGGCTTAATTTTTAGTGGAAGCATGCATTTCTGGATAAGTGCCAAATGGCGCCAAAAATGGACTAATGCTAGCCCTAGTGCACCCATTATTTGCATGGCTCATTATAACCCTTCCATACCTCTTTGTATCACTATTAGTACCTGAAAGAAGGATCAATTTGGCCCTCTATCTTTGTTTCTCACCACTAATAACTTAAGCCATTTAATTGTACATTTTTTAACCCGATAGTTCTCAGTTACACATATCCATAACTTTCATCATTTCCACTTAAGTCCTTCATTGTTTTAATGCATTTCCCTTGCATTTTTGGCATGGGCCAAGCACTGAGGTGGGGTCCTAACAACTCCTCCCTCCTTAAAGAATTTGATCCTCCAAATTGTTCACAAGTTTTGGATACAACTGAGGGTAAGTTTTGCCAATCTCCTGTTCTATTTCCCAGGTTGCCTCTTCTAGAGTATGATTACTGCACTGAACCTTAATTATATAAATCCACCTGCTTCTCAACTTCCTAGTGTCTCTGGCTAGGAATTGAATTGGTACATCTTCATATGAAAGGTTTGGGGTTATAGGTACACTAGCAAGTATTTCTATCTACTTTGAACTTGGAACATACCTCTTAAGGAAGCTTACATGAAACACATCATGTATATTACCAAGTTTAGGAGGCAAATCCAACTTTTATACCACATTTCAAACTTTGGCCAACACTTGCTATGGCCCTATATATCTAGGTGCCAGTTTCCCTTTCTTTCCAATTCCTATTACTCCTTTCATAGGAAAGACTTTAAGCCACACCCAGTCTCATTCCTACATTTCTAGGTTTCTTCTCCCTTTCAGGTCTGCATAAGACTGTTGCCTATCATTAGCACCCTTGATTCTTGTTTGAATCATCTTTATCTTTTTAGTAGTCTCTTAACAATGTCTAGTCCTAATTCCAACTTATCTTCTAGCTGATGCCAACAATGAGCTGTGATACACCTCCTTCCATATAATGCTTCATATGGGTCCATTCCAATCACGGAATGGTAACCATTGTTATAAGAGAACTCCACTAGTGGGAGATGCACATCCCACTCTCCTTGAAAATCAATGACACAACACCTTAGCATATCTTCTAGAGTTTGGATTGTTCTCTCTATTTGTCCATCAGTCTATGGATGGTATGTTAAACTAAACTTAAGTTTAGTTCCTAATGCCTGATGTAGGGATTTCAAGCACCTAGAAACAAACCTAGGATCCCTATTTGATACAATATCATCAGGTACTTGATCAAGTATCACTATCTCCCTTATGTAGAGTTGGGTAAGTTTGTCTAAAGAATCAGTGAGATTGATTGGGATGGAATGGGCTGCCTTGGTCAATCTATCTACAATGACCCAAATGGCATTATGTTTTCTTCTTGTCAGTGGCATTCCCACTACAAAGTCCATCAATATGGACCCGTACTTTCTCTCAGGTATAGGTAAGCTTTGAAGCTTCCCTCCTAGTTTTTGGTGCTCAACCTTTACTTGTTGGCACACTTCACACTTAGCTACATGAGTGCTCATATCATGCTTCATATATGGCCACCAAAAGTATGCTCTGAGAGCATGGTACATTTTTGTGGCTCCAGGGTGCATGCCAAGTTTATTAGAGTGTGCTTCTTCCAGAATCTGAAATCTCAGGTTATCCTTTTCAGGCACATATAATCTATTTTGGAAGTATAACAGTCCTTGTTTATAGGAGAATCCTTAAAAAAGTTCTCCTGTCGTTTGTACAAACACCAATCCAATGTTCTCATTAGTAAATTATGCTTCTCTAATGAGTTCTTTCCATTTATGGGTAATAGTGAGCACATTGAGTTGTTCACGCTTCCAATCTAACCACTGGCTTGCTAAGCAAGTAAGATTAAGGCTCTCAGCCTTATGTTCCCCTTCTCCTCCCTTGATCACTCTAGTATAACTTTTGCTCAGGGCATCTACCACTATATTCGCTTTACCAGCTGTGTATTCAATTACATAGTAAAAATCCTTTAGGTACTTCAACCATCTCCTCTACCTCGTGTTCAAGTCCTTTTGAGTAAAAAGGTACTTGAGGCTTTTTTGGTCTATATAGACCTGAAATTTAATACCTAATAGGTAATATCTCCATTGTTTAAGAGCAAAAACTACTGCTGCTAGTTCCAGGTTGTGCACTGGATACTTCTTTTCATGTGGTCTTAATTGCCTGGATCCAAAACCAATAGCTTGCTTATCTTGCATTAGGACACAACATAGCCCTACAAGAGATGCATCAGTGTACACCTCATAGTCCTTTTCAGGATTTGGTAAAATTAACACAAGAGCTATAGTCCGCTTCTTTTTTAGCTCCTGGAAGCTTTCCTCACATTTGCTTTCCCAGACAAATTTCTAGTTCCTTCTAGTTAACTAAGTCATAGGAGCTGCTATAACAGAAAATTTTGGCACAAATCTCTTGTAATAGCTAGCTAACCCCATGAAACTTCTGACTTCCTTTACATTATGGGGTTGTTTCCAATCCAAGATTGATTTGACCTTTTTAGGATTCACTGCTAATCCTTGGTCATTAATCATATGACCTAGAAACCCAATTTCTCTAGTCCAAAATTTACATTTAGTAAGCTTCCCATAAAGCTTATGTTCTTTGAGTAAGCCAAGCACCATTCTTAGGTGTTCTTTATGAGTTTCCTCATCCTTGGAGTATACCAAGATATCATTAATGAAAACCACAACAAAGTGGTCTAAGTATACTCTGAACACCCTCTGCATATGATCCATGAAAAATGTACGTGCATTTATGAGCCCAAATGGCATCACTGTGTATTCAAAGTGTCCATACCTAGTCCTAAAAGCAGTCTTAGGTATGTCTACCTCCTTAACCCTTTGCTGGAAATAACCAGACCTTAGATCTATTTTAGAAAATATCTTTGCTCCTTTCAGCTGATCAAATAGATCTTCAATTCTTGGGCGGGGAACTTTTTTTTAATGGTCAAGGCATTATATTTTCTGTAGTCTATACAAAGCCTTAGGGTTCCATTGTTCTTCTTCACAAACAAAACAGGCACTCCCCAAGGAGACACGCTGGGTCTGATGAACCCTTTTTCAAGCAACTCATCTAATTGCTTCCTCAGTGCAACCATTTCAGGTAATGCCATCCTATATGGAGCAGTAGACACTGGTGTTACTCTTGGTACCAATTTAATTTCAAACTCCACCTCCCTCATGGGTGGCGGTCAAGGTAGGTTTATAGGGAAAACCCCTGGGAAATACTGAACTATAGGAATCTACCTAACTTCACTAGCCACTCCCTGTTCATTTAGTTCCAAGCATTCAGACTCATTTATAGAGTTATATGTTTTAACACTTCCACTTGGTAGTCCAAGGCTAACTCTACTGACTTATCCAATTCATATGGTTTACAACCAGGCATCAATAATTGTCTAACATGACAATCTATAACCACTTTATTCTCACTTAGCTAGTTCATGCCTAATATCACATCATAATCATAAGTGTTTAGCACTATTAGCTCTGCTCTTAGTTTCAGCTTGTCAATTTGTATCACACAACTGTACTATGTGATATGTAAATAAGACTTCATTGCCAACAGTTTTAACCAGATACATGTTTCTCATGTACTTTACTTCTATATTCATGGTCTTAACCAGGTTAGAAGAAATTATGGACAATGAAGCTCCAATATCAAATAGTGCAAACACTAACTGGCCATTAAGGTAAACAGTACCTTTCAAGGCTCTCTTGCTAGTCCTTTACTGGCTAGTTTCTCTTCCAACTATCTCAACCACTGGTGCTTCATGCACCATCTTGGAGGTCTCCAACTGAAACACCCTGCTAGGGGGTGCATTTGGCCTCCTCTAATCCTGAGGCAACTTAGGTGCTTGCCTTCCCCTTAGGTTAGGCATATTAGTCACCATTTGTGGCATAGGTATTCTCCCTCCAAGCCTTTTAGCGTTGTACATCCCTGGCATTCTCTTATCATCCCCTCTTTTAAGGCAGTCTCTTACCCAGTTATCTGGGGCTCCACACTTATGGCATCCAGTAGTAAGCTTGTAGCATGGCCTGCTACCATGAAATTCTCCACAAGTGGAACACTGGGGACCATATTGCTGAGCCTTCTTTTCTCTCTTACTTCATTTCCTTCCGCTACTTGGTTCAACTTCTTATCTGGGCCTTTTCTGGGGTCCTTTTTGTGATCCACTTCCACTTCCTGGCGTACTTTTAGTTTGCTCCTTGAACTCTTGGTCAAGTGCTATAACACTCTGTACTACTTGGTAGTAGTCTCTAGCTCCGACAGCTTTGAGTATTTGTCTCAGCTCAGTCCGTAAGCCTCTTCAGAACCTTTTGGTCCTTAGCTCTTCCTGCCCACCATACTGAGGAGCATATCTAATCAAGCCATTGAATTTTTGTTCATACTCGATCACATTGAGGTCTCCCTGTGTTAGTGTTGTGCCCAAAAAAGCCAATCATGAGATGATTTTATTTTTGCACATCAAGTCATGATATTTTATTAAGGCATTAATCCAGCAATTATGTTTGTTGTTTTGTTTCTGAATAATGTAATAAACATAATTGTACCCTTAGAATCATGATATTCTCAAACATCCCTTGTCTAGTATTATTATGGGGCGGGTTGCAATAATACATAACGACTAGCATATGTGGTGACTAATATTAGACATGTAGTCTACATATGGGTACAAGTTGGAGAACTTGTGTACTAGACCTACATACCATGAGAACACTACATGGATCGTTATATGAGTGTCATAAGTGATTCTCATAGTGATCATGGTATATGTAGTCCTTTGACCTAAGATCATCTAGGTTCCCTAAATGTAAGTCACAAACTTTGATACTTTCCTTTGTTGCTCGTAACTAAGTGAACTTGAAGGAGGTCATTGGGTATGTAACATATCATGCGGAGGGATTTGTATGATCAAGATGGGATTTGTCCCTCCTATGTAACAGGAGTGATATCTTCAGGCTTCTTGATAGAGTAAGACTTAGAAAATGCATGGCCATGCTCGGATGAGTTGATATACGATATCAATGTCATCAGTTTAAGTTGGTCTTCTCGGTAATCAATAAACCAAAGATTGGGCTATACAAGAGTGACACATTTCATGTCTCGTGATTAGTGTTGATATCTTGGACAAAGGGACAATAGCATATATCGATCATGATCACAAAGGTTTAGTCGAATCACCGACAATCTTGTCACTTGGGTAGCAATGATGTTTGTTGTTTTGTTTCTGAATAATGTAATAAACATAATTGTACCCTTAGAATCATGATATTCTCAAACATCCCTTGTCTAGTATTATTATGGGGCGGGTTGCAATAATACATAACGACTAGCATATGTGGTGACTAATATTAGACATGTAGTCTACATATGGGTACAAGTTGGAGAACTTGTGTACTAGACCTACATACCATGAGAACACTACATGGATCGTTATATGAGTGTCATAAGTGATTCTCATAGTGATCATGGTATATGTAGTCCTTTGACCTAAGATCATCTAGGTTCCCTAAATGTAAGTCACAAACTTTGATACTTTCCTTTGTTGCTCGTAACTAAGTGAACTTGAAGGAGGTCATTGGGTATGTAACATATCATGCGGAGGGATTTGTATGATCAAGATGGGATTTGTCCCTCCTATGTAACAGGAGTGATATCTTCAGGCTTCTTGATAGAGTAAGACTTAGAAAATGCATGGCCATGCTCGGATGAGTTGATATACGATATCAATGTCATCAGTTTAAGTTGGTCTTCTCGGTAATCAATAAACCAAAGATTGGGCTATACAAGAGTGACACATTTCATGTCTCGTGATTAGTGTTGATATCTTGGACAAAGGGACAATAGCATATATCGATCATGATCACAAAGGTTTAGTCGAATCACCGACAATCTTGTCACTTGGGTAGCAATGATGTGTTGCTACACACCGCTCATCGCTTACGATCATAAATGTGATTTATGATCATTGCCAATGTGGTAAGAGCCAATTTGGTCGCACACATAGAGCTATTTGGATCATTAGAGTACATGGGCTAGTTATTTCGGTTATGGTTTCACTTTAATTTCATATTAAAATGGGCCCAAGAGTTGAGCCATTATTAAGCCTGAAATTAAAGTCTAATTGGATTAGGGCTTTGAAATCCATTAGGCGTGGAAGTTTAGTCTCACTATAAATACAACTTTTAGTGAGAAATTCATAGGTCTCCTTGCCTTAGCCTCCCAAAAAGGACAGCCGCACTCTTCTCTTACAATTTCTTGGAGGACGCAAGCTAACACTGCAAGCGCAAGAGAAACGCATCTGCCGGGACGTGGTGGAAGCATGGTGATCCTGAGAGGCTTGTGTGGATACCATAGAGAGCTTGAACACGTCAACTGTTAAGGTTTTATGATTCGACTCTACAGTTGAGTGAGAGATCTCAACCGAAAATTAGGTATGAAAATTTTCGAACACCCGGTTTACCCATTTTCACTTGGATCCTGGAGGGTTTTGGTTAAATTCCGCTGTGATGTTTGGCTCCCAAAACCTAACACCCTGCTCTAACTGGTCAAATTCCACCTGCTTCTGATCCTTCTAAGCCTCACTAACATACTACTGTTGGAAGACTTGGAGGAACTCAGCCAATCTTATGGACCTCCTCCTTGCACGTGTCCTCTTTCGGTTCCATTCCTGATATGTTCTCTATATTGCTCTCCACCAGAGCTCTGCATTTCCTTCCAACCTGAAGGTAGCTAGAAGTACTTTCTGGGTAGAAGATAAATCCATCCTCTCAAAGATCTTCTCCACTTGGTATATCTAGAATTCAACTTCTTTAGGGTCACATATACCCTTCGAAACAAGAGGTTTCAATGCCAGGAATCCCTCCAATTGTTCCTCCCTTAATCCACCTCTTCTTGATCTTTCTTCTCTAGGTTCTATGTCTCGGGTTCCACTTCTAAGTGGCCCTCTTTTGGCTGTAACTTCAATAGGAGACTCAATCCTCCTTTGAGACATGTATGTGTCCAGTTCCTCCACTTTTGGACTCTCTTCCACTTCAGATCTGGGTTCCTGTCTCACTTCTGACCTCATCCTTCTAGCCCTTAGGTGTCTCCTCTCTTCATCTCTTTCATCTTCCTGTCAGTCACCTTCATTCTTGCTTGCTTGATCATAGTTTCCTGGTTCTTTACTAGGCCTTCTACCTCTTCTCCCTTCACCTTCCATGTTCTCTCCTACTCTCATTTGTTCTGGGCTTCTCTGTGGTTGGGCTTGGCCACTAGCCAAGGCTTGTATTCCTACCACTAGTTGAGCCACTGTGGCCAACAAGGTTTCCATCATCTATTCCATCGTCTCTTACCTACGTCTGCTAGGTCCAGGTACATGTTGTTAGTGTTGTGCCCGAAAGCCAGTCATGAGATGATTGTATTTTTTGCAATTGATTCATGGTATTTTATTAAGGTATTAATCCAGCAATTATGTTTG
>KK900786.1:49062-61048 GCA_000696445.1 Aquilaria agallochum
CTGTTAGGTTTTATGATTCGACTCTACAGTTGAGTGAGAGATCTCAACCGAAAATTAGGTATGAAAATTTTTGAACACCCAGTTTACCCCTTTTCACTTGGATCCTGGAGGGTTTCGGTTAAATTCCGCTATGCTGTTTGGCTCCCAAAACCTAACACTCTGCTCTAACTGGTCAAATTCCACCTGCTTCTGATCCTTCTAAGCCTCATTAACATACTACTGTTGGAAGACTTGGAGGAAACTCAGCCAACCTCATGGACCTCCTCCTTGCACGTGTCCTCTTTTGGTTCCATTCTTGATATGTTCTCTATATTGCTCTCCACCAGAGCTCTGCATTTCCTTCCAACCTGAAGGTAGCTAGAAGTACTTTCTGGGTAGAGGATAAATCCATCCTCTCAAAGATCTTCTCCACTTGGTATATCTAGAATTCAACTTCTTTAGGGTCACATATACCCTTCGAAACAAGAGGTTTCAATGCCAGGAATCCCTCCAATTGTTCCTCTCTTAATCCACCTCTTTTTGATCTTTCTTCTCTAGGTTTTATGTCTCGGGTTCCACTTCTAAGTGGCCCTCTTTTGGTTGTAACTTCAATAGGAGACTCAATCCTCCTTTGAGACATGTATGTGTCTAGTTCCTCCACCTTTGGACTCTCTTCCACTTCAGATCTGGGTTCCTGTCTCACTTCTGACCTCATCCTTCTAGCCCTTGGGTGTCTCCTCTCTTTATCTCTTTCATCTTCCTGTTAGTCACCTTCATTCTTGCTTGCTTGATCGTAGTTTCCTGGTTCTTTACTAGGCCTTCTACCTCTTCTCCCTTCACCTTCCATGTTCTCTCCTGCTCTTGTTTGTTCTGGGCTTTTTTGTGGTTGGGTTTGGCCTGTAGCCAAGGCTTGCATTCCTACCACCAGTTGAGCCACTGTGGCCAGCAAGGTTTCCATCATCTATTCCATCCTCTCTTACCTACGTCTGCTAGGTCCAGGTACATGTTGTTAGTGTTGTGCCCAAAAGCCAATCATGAGACGATTGTATTTTTTGCACATTGAGTCATGGTGTTTTATTAAGGCATTAATCCAGCAATTATTTTTGTTGTCTTGTATCTATGTAATGTAATAAACATAATTGTAACCCTAGAATAATGATGTTCTCAAACGTCCCTCGTCTAGTATTATTGTGGAGCGGGTTGCAATAGTAGATAACAACTAGCATATGTGGAGACTATATGAGATACGTAGTCTACATATGGGTACAAGTTGGAGAACTTGTGTACTGGACTAACCCACCATGAGAACACTACATGGATCGCTATATGAGTGTCATAAGTGATTCTCATAGTGATCATGGTATATGTAGTCGTTCGACCTAAGATCATCAAGGTTCCCTACATGTGAGTCACATACTCTGATACTTTCCTTTGTTGCTCGTAACTGAGTGAACTTGAAGGAGGTCATTGGGTATGTCACATATCATGCAAAGGGATTTGTATGATCAAGATGGGATTTTTCCCTCCTATGTAACGGGAGTGATATCTTCGGGCCCCTTGATAGAGTATGACTTAGAAAAATGCATGGCCATGCCCGGATGAGTTGATATATGATATCAATGTCATTAGTTGAAGTTAGTCTACTTGGTAATCAAGAAACCAAAGATTGGGCTATATGAGAGTGACACATTCCATGTCTCGTGCCTAGTCTAGATATCTTGGACAAAAGGACAATGGCATATGTCGGTAATGATCGCAAAGGTTTAGTCGAATCACTGACAATCTTGTCACTTGGGTAGCAATGATGTGTTGCTAGACACCGCTCATTACTTATGATCATAAATGTGATTTATGATCATTGCCAATGTGGTAGGAGCCTATTGCGTCGCACACATAGAGCTATTTGGATCATTAGAGTGCATGGGCTAATTATTTGGGTTATAGTTTCACTTTAATTTCGTATTAATAATGGGCCCAAGAGTTAAGCCATTATTAAGCCTGAAATTAAAGCCTAATTGGATTAGGGCTTTGAAACCCTTTAGGCATGGAAGTTGAGTCTCACTATAAATACAAATTTTAGTGAGAAATTCGCAGGCTTCTTGCCCTAGCCTCCCAAAAGGACAGGCGCACTCTTCTCTTGCAATTCCTTGGAGGACGCAAGCTAGCACTGCGAGCGCAAGAGAAATGCATCTGCCGGGATGTGGTGGAAGCGTGCTTATCTCGAGAGGCTCGTATGGATACCATAGAAAGCTTGAACACATCAACTGTTCAGGTTTTGTGATTCGACTCTATAGTTGAGTGAGAGATCTCAACCGAAAATTAGGTATGAAAATTTTTGAACACCCAGTTTACCCCGTTTCACTTGGATCCTGGAGGGTTTCAGTTAAATTCCACTGCGCTGTTTGGCTCCCGAAACCCAACACATGTACCCTGGCATTTGGCTCTTCAGCCAATTCAGGCTCTAAGGACTCAGGTTGCCTTTCAGGCTCAACTGTATCTAACACATCTCTTGGATGGGTTGCTCTACTTTCTTCCTGTTCAAGGAATTTTCTGTCCTTGCCTCGGGTTCTCGCCCTGCACTCAAGATGCATCTATTCACATATGCTCAATAAGTACAAGTCTTTATAATCCTATGTGGGAACAAGTCTAAACAAAGCAGTATAGCTTAATCAAAGCTATAAACCAAAGCTATGATACCAATGAAGCCTACCACACCCCACACAAGCCCCAGCCTGTGCACTTAAAGTGCCACTCAATTGTACTACCAAAAACTAACATTATTGTTCAGCTATTGTACTTATAATGGTTTATATGTACCAATGTGGCTCGTCCATGTTTCTTTTAGTTGTTCAAAACAATTACTCATATAGCTAAGGCTTGGGAGGTGCCCTATGAGGCTAATCAAGTAGTTTTAGATCATCATGAATTGGCTCTTAAAATACCAAATATACTTCTAAAATAACCAAACTTTCCAGATCACAAATAGATACATGGACATTTATGTACCTGAAATTTTAGATCAAAACTCAAACGACAAAGGTCAGTTTGAGTGTGATCTTTTTGCTGGACCTGAAATGGCAGAATTGAGGGGAGTAAGTTTCATTGTGAAACATAGTAAGGGAAACACTTCATTTCTTAAGGAAATGTGATCCTCATTAAAACCTACATCCAAAGACACTAAAACACAAAACCACAATCCATAAATACAAGATATAGCAACCAAATGTAGCAGCCATCCAAAGCCAACAAACACATCAATTGCGGCAGCAGCATAAACTGTAGGTTAGTCCATAAAACATGCAATAAAGTTAAGTAAATCACTGTGGCAGCCATCCTCAAGCTAATGCTTGGACTTAAGAGGATTTTAACACTAGTAAGTACTAAATTTGGGCTCTAGAAACCCTCACTTCACTACCATCATTGTGCACTTCACACTAGGTCACAAAATCCTCCATAAGTGCACTCCCCTCACTAAGCTTGGTTCATCAAGCTCATGGATCTCTTCCCAGCTTATCCCTAGCTCCATGGATGCTTGAAAATATAACAAACTGTTTCCACCTCACAAAAATGGGAGAATTACAAGTGTGTGATAATGGCTAAAAACCATTATATTGTGTAATTCTCACCATAGTAATTGAAGTGTGGGGGGTAAAAGGCATGATCAACACCTCCTAAAAAGTGTTCAAAGTTAGTAACTTGGCCCCTAGGAAAAGCCTTATTGATTGCTTGTTTGTCAAGCAACATATGGACTTTTTTGTAAGATTTTGGAAAATCGGGTACTCAATTGCAAAACTTTCACAAAAGAGATTTGGAGAGTTATGGGAAGGATATGAATGGTATGAAAGTGATATTGGAGGACAAAATTGCTTATAGAAGACAAGTATGGACAGAGGAAAACACAAAAAGGCTTATATGACTAAAGTGTCCTATTATGTGCTTTTAGTTGTCCATGCTTATGTCCTAAGTCAAATGGAAGTTTTGTAAGGTTATCCCACATAAGGAGGGGCTGCTATGGCATGGGATAAGGAAGTCAAATCTAGGCCAATAGATGAAGATAA
The DNA here is from genome assembly GCA_000696445.1 of Aquilaria agallochum. Lineage (NCBI taxonomy): Eukaryota > Viridiplantae > Streptophyta > Magnoliopsida > Malvales > Thymelaeaceae > Aquilaria > Aquilaria agallochum. The sequence continues at coordinate 53,100 of KK900786.1, forward strand.
AGAAACCATGGTCTTGTAGGAAGGAAAATGACATAAAGCAAGGAAATTACCATATAAGTGTCCATTCTTGTCCTTATCTTCCAAATTTTGGCCTCCACCAGCAAAACAGAAGCCAGCCCCCTCCTCCACACTTCCTCCATAGCCACCATACCTTCAAACTCAAAACTACTTGCAATTGAAGTCAAGGAAGCACAATGGGAAGCTATTTGGTGCTATTGCTTGAGTGCACCTAGGATCAAGGCCCAATTTCAGCATACCCATCAATGTAGGGGTTCTCTTGCTCCCATGAATTGTTTACTATATTTTCAAGCATCCATGGAGCTTGGGCTAAGCTTGGAAGAGAGCCATGCGCTTGATGAACCAAGCTTAGTGAGGGGAGTGCACTTATTGAAGGTTTTGTGACCTAGTGTGAAGTGCACAGTGATGGTAGCAAAAATTGGGGTTTCTAGAGCCCAAAGTTAGTACTAACTAGTGTTAAATTCCTCCTAAGACCAAGCATTAGCTTGAGGAGGGCTGCCATAGTGATTTACTTAAGTTTATTGTGTGTTTTATGGAATAACCTATGGTATATGTTGCTGCCACATTTCATGTGTTTATTGGTTATGAATCGCTGTTGCGTTTGGTTCCTACATCTTGTATGTATGCATTGTGGTTTTTGTGTTTTAGTGTATTTTGAAGTAGGTTTTAATGATGGCTACATTGCCTATTGACTCCAAGTGCTGCCCTTACTAAGTTTCTCAATGAAACTTACTCCGCTCAATTCTGTCAATTCAAGTCCAGCTAAAAGATCACTTTCAAACTAACCTTTGTGGTTTGAGTTTTGGCCTGAATTTTCATGTACTCGAACTTCCATAGGTATTGTTGTGATATGGAAATTTTGGTAATTTTAGGAGCACATTTGGTATTTTTGGTGATGGTACTTATTGTGTTGTGCAGCAGCTATCCAGCATCCTGTTCTGCAGTCCATTGTGTCTCAGGAACTCTTGTGACCTAGCATGTGTTTTTAGTTGAGTTAAGACCATTTTGTAGTGCATGTATGCATGTACATGTAGTGTATGTCAAATGAGACAAGTATGTGAACGTTTGAATAATGTTTTGGCTATATAAGTGATGCGGTGCGAAGCTACCTAAGTATTTCCTGTGTGTAATGGATATATATGGGGTAACCTTGGAGGATTTCCCCTTGTGAATGAAGTATTTGCACACTTATGAAATTTTGTATGGGCAAAATGGTCATAAAGGGACCAGAATTTTGACTCTGCACTTAAAGTTATATATCTCCCTGTGTAGAAGGAATCTTTGTATGAAATTTTGACCACACCTAGAGTACATATAAAGGTTGAATTGGAATTTAGAATTTTAGAATTTGGAGCCCTGTAGCCAAAGATATGACATTGCAAAGTTGGCTAAGTTACTGTTCATTTGGTCAGAATTTTGTAACCAACATAAAAAATCCATAACGTGGTCCATATGTGGGCTATTGTTGTAAAACAAAATTCCATGGTTTCCTCTATGTTTCTATTTGGTAATGTTGCTATGAAAATATGGGTACATGGCTAGAATGATAGAGTTTATTAGTGAAAGTTACAGGTGCAGTGGCTGGTCACTAGAACTTAACAAGATTGCCTAATGTGTGGTAGCCAAGATTAAGACTTGTGCTGGTGTTTTCCTTATTTTCTACCATGGTGTGCATGAAATGTGAACATTTTTGTGATGGTTGGACCAATATGCATGTGTTTACATAGGGCCCGAGAGGCCACTTGGGTATGCACACTAAGGATAGTGTTATGATGGCCTACATAAGATTACATGTCCTAGGACTCTACATGCACAATTTTGGCACCATAATTGCACTACCCTAGAGTAGGTAATAGATGTTGGTATCGAATGATGAGACCATTGAGAAGGAAGATGAGGTTAGGAGAAATCCAAGAGGAAGAAAACTAAGTCTGAGATTGGTTATGTGTCCAAGGCCAATCCTTCAGTCTATCACCATTCCTCCACTAGGAATGAGATTGAGGAAGGCCATAAGAGAAGATCTAGGAGAAGGCAAAGAGATCCCAGAGAGCTTCACCGTACAGAGGGCTTTCACAGATCTAATAAACATAGATTAGAGGATCCAGAATACCTAGATCAAGTCACACTATTGGAGAGGTTTCAAGGCCTAAGACCTCCACAGTTTGATGGAAGAGCTAGGCCAGAGAAAGCTAACGAGTGGTTAATCTTCATTGAAAAAATGTTTGAGAGGATGCCACTCAGCTCCACCAAGAGAATGTCACTGGCTACCTACAATTTGGTATGTAGTGTAGAGATGTGGTGGAGAAACACCAGAGATAGATATCCTATCCATAGGGGTAGAAGGCCAGGAGAAGATATGGAAACAACCTGGCCAGAGTTCACCCAGCTATTCCAGGAGCAATACATCAGTGATGTCATCAAGGATATAAAATAAGCTGAATTTGATGCTCTAAGGCAGGACAACCCTAGTGTCCTAGAGTATGAGCACAAATTCAATTAGTTGGTGAGGTATGCTCCTCAATATCATGGACTAGAGGAGTTAAAGGCCAAAAAATTTGTTAGAGACTTACAGTCAAACACTAGAAATTCTGTAAGACCTTTTGGAGCAGTCATATACTATGAAGTAGTGTAGAAAGTTCTATTAGTAGAGCAAAAGGAATATGAGACTAAGTACTTTCCCAGTGGACCAAGCAAAAGTAGCCAGGCAAGAGGCAAGCAGAAAAAGCAACCACATGGCAAGGGAATTACCAAGAGTTCCCATATTGGTGGTGAGGGAAAGGTAAGGGCAAGTCCCTTGACCTAAGGTGCCCTGAGTGCAAGAAGTTTCATGGAATGAAACCCAAACATGTCTAAGATGCGGATCCATGGATCATTGGATCAAAGGCTGCCCATAGGCTTAAAGGAGGCCAGAAGACCAAGGTCCAGTAAGGCCTATTAGGGCTGGACCAGGGGGAGCACCTAGGGAGGGACAGTAGAGGCTAGTTCTTCTAGTGCCTCAGTCTCTAGTGTAGAGAGCTGGTAGAGTCTTCCAAGTGGAAAGGCCAGAGACATCATAACAGGGAGGAGCACTAAGAGGTAACATTTACCTTAATGGTATGCCTGTTAATCTTTTGTTTGATACTGGTGCATCTGTGTCTATAGTGGCTAGGAAATTTGTTGATGCCGTGAAATTGCCTACTGAAATCATGCCTAGGATATCCTTAGTGAAAACAGCAAGTAGTCAATGTCTTTTCACTAATGACCTAGCTAAGGATTGTGAGCTAGTAGTAGGAAAGACTAAGGTTATGATTAATATTCTAGTGTTGGACATTCCTAAGTATGATTTAGTGCTAGGTATGACTTGGCTTGCTATGCATAACATAAAAATTGACTGTGCTAAGAGGGAAATCACATTGCTTGATGGTGAAGTGCATGCATTAGTGAATTCTAAGGAATTAGTGTATGAAATGCATGGCATGGAGCTAGAACTACTATAGAAGATACCTGTGATTTCTGAGCATGATTATTTTTATGCATTGAATGAATTGCACTAAGAAGAAGAAATGGATAGAATACCTGTATTAAGAGAGTTTCCACAAGTTTTTCCTAAAGACCTGCTAGGTTTTCCTCCGCAGAGGGAGATTGAGTTTGAAATCAAGCTGCAACCAGAAGCTAGTCTAATATCCATACCTCCTTACAGAATGCCTAAAATAGAAATGAATAAGCTCAAGAAACAACTTGATGAACTTCTTGAAAAAGGGTTCATAAGGCCAAGTGTTTCACCATGGGGAGCTCTAGTTCCCTTCATGAAAAAAAAGGATGGATCATTGAGACTATGCATTGACTACATGAAGCTCAATGCAGTGACTATCAAGAACAAATATCCACTCCCTAGGATTGAGGATCTGTTTGATCAACTCAAGGGAGTTAAGATCTTCTCCAAGATAGATTTGAGATCTGGATAGTTCCAATTGAGAGTAAAGAAGAAGATATTCCTCAAACTGCATTTAGGACCAAATATGGGCATTATGAGTACAAAGTCATGCCATGTGGTTTGACTAATCCCCCAGTTGCTTTTATGGACTTGATGAACAGGGTTTTGCAAACCATATCTAGACAAATTTGTGGTTGTGTTCATTGATGACATCCTGGTGTATTCCAAAGATGAAAATGAACATGAACATCATCTGAAGATTGTCTTAAAGACTCCATTGGAGCATTAGTTTTATGCCAAGTTATCCAAGTGCCAATTCTAGATAAAGGAAGTGCCTTTCCTAGGACACATCATAGATGCACAAGGCAGACTTTGAAAAGGTCAAGGCAATGCAAGAATGGGAAAAAGCAATGATTGTAAAGGAAATCAAAAGTTTCCTAGGATTAGCTGGATAATACAGTAGATTTGTATCAGGCTTTTCCATGATTGCCTCAGTTCTTACTCATCTGAGCAAGAAGGGTCAAAGATTTGAGTGCACTGAGAAGTGTGAAACGAGTTTCCAAGAGCTCAAGCAGAGGTTGATTGAAGCTCCAGTATTGATTCTTCCTAATCCAAGTAAGCCCTACATCATCTATACATATGCATCTACATATGGGTTAGGTTGTGTGCATATGCAAGACAGAAATTTCATTGCTTCTGGGTCAGGGCAGATGAGACCCCATGAGCAAAATTATCCTACCCATGACCTAGAGCTGGCAGCAATGATTTTTTTGCTCTGAAGCAATGAAGGCATTACTTGATTGGTAGTTCCTTTGTCTACACTGACCATAAGAGCCTAAAGTACTTGTTCACTCAGAAACAGTTGAACATGAGGCAAAGGAAATGGTTAGAGTACATCAAGGACTATGACTGCAGCATAGAGTACACAAAGGGCAAACGCAATCTAGTTGCAGATGCCTTGAGCGAAAGTACACAGGACTTTTGAAATGAGGATCCATAGCTAATCATGATGAGTAGAATAGTCTTCTATGCCTGTGGCATAAATGGCATAAGTGGGAGGAGGCCCAAATTTACACATTGACAATTCAGTCTGGATGGATTGAAGAACCTAGAAAGGCACAGGAGACAGATCCTAATTTGAAAAAGCTTTCAGGAGAGGAAAAAGGTTCCTTGTATCAATCCTTTGCATATAAGCAAGGATTGATGTACTTCAAGGACTGAATCTATATGCCTAAAGGACCAAAGCTCAAGGATGAAATACTTGAAGAAGATCACACAAGTAAGTTGAACATACATCCGGGAAGTAAGAAAATGTATAAAGACTTGAAGACTCAGTTTTGGTGGTCAAACATTAGGAGAGACATAGTTACTCAAGTCTCCAAATGTGCCACATGCCAGAGGGTAAAGGTAGAGCACCATAAGCCAGCTGGTACCCTACAGACTCTACCTATACCAGTGAGAAAGTGGGGCAACATAACCATTAACTTTTTGACTTGGTTGCCTATGACCAGATTAAGGCATGATACAATCTAGGTCATTGTGGACAGGCTAACCAAATGTGCCCAGTTCTTACCTATGAAACTCACAAACTACTTGGAGAAGTTAGCTTAGATGTATGTCCAAGAGATAGTGAGACTACATGGAGTGCTAGATTCCATTGTATCTAACAAATATCCAAGATTTACAGCTCGATTTTGGAGTGCTTCTCATAAAGCACTAGGAACCAAAATCCACCTGAGTACAGCTTATCATCCTCAGACAGATAAGCAATCTGAAAGTGTTACCCACTCTAGGGTAGTCCAATTTTGGTGCCAAAATTGTGCATTTAAACTCCCAGGTTTGGTGTGTCTTGTAGGTCATTAGAACAACACCCCTAGTGTACATACTCAAGTGACCCCCTTGAGCACTATGTAACTACATGCATATTGGTCTAACCATAACACACATATTTATATTTATGCACACTACGGCAGCTAAGAAGGAAAACACTAGCACAAGTCTTAGTTTTGTCTTCCACACATTAGGCAATCTTGTTAAGTTCTAGTGACCAGCTACTGCACCTGTCGTTGTGTTTCAGGAGCCAAACAGCGTAGCGGAATTTAACCGAAACCCTCCACAATCCAAGTGAAATGGGGTAAACCGGGTGTTCAAAAATTTTCATACATAATTTTCAGTTGAGATCTCTCACTCAACTGTAGAGTCGAATCACAAAACTTGAACAGTTGACGTGTTCAAGCTCTCTATGGTATCCACACGAGCCTCTCGGGATCACCATGCTTCCACCACATCCTAGTAGATGCGTTTCTCTTGTTCTTGTAGTGCCATCTTGCGTTCTCCAAGGAATTGCAAGAGAAGAGTACGGTTGTCCTTTTGGGAGGCTAGGGCACGAGACCTATGAATTTCTCACTAGAAGTTGTATTTATAGAGAGACTCAACTACCAGGCCTAATGGGTTTCAAAGCCCTAATCCAATTAGGCTTTAATTTTGGGCTTAATAATGGTTCAACTATTGGGCCATATTAATACGAAATTAAAGTGAAACCATAACCCAAATAATTAGCCCATGCACTCTAATGATCGAAATAGCTCTATGTGTGCGACCCAATAGGCTCTTGCCACGTTGGCAATGATCATAAATCNTTCTCATGGTGGGTCGGTCTAGTACACAAGTTCTCCAACTTGTACCCATATGTAGACTACATATCTCATATTAGTCTCTACATATGCTAGTCGTTATGTATTATTGCAACCCGCTCCACAATAATACTAGACCAAGGACGTTTAAGAATATCATTATTCTAGGGTTACAATTATGTTTATTACGTTACACAGAAACAGAACAACAAACATAATTGCTGGATTAATGCCTTAATAAAATATCATGACTCAATGTGCAAAAAATACAATCATCTCTTGATTGGCTTTTGGGCACAACACTAACACCTGCAACTTCCACTAATAAACTGTATCATTCTAGCCTCATACCCCCATGTTTTCTTTGCTCCATTATCAAGTAGAGACTTAGAAAAAACCAAGGAATTTTTTTTACATCAATAGCCCACCTATGGACCAAGTTATGGATATTTTTTCAACCAATGTTTTAAGACTGGTTTACTTGTCATTGAGTCGATATTTTGCAACGTCATATCTTTGGCTACAGGGCTCTAAATCCAGAAATTCAAAATCCTTGTTAACCCTCTAGATGTCCTCTAGCTGTGGTCAAAATTTCATACCAAGATTAATTCTACATACGGAGATATTAAACTTTATGTCCAGAGTCAAAATTCTAGCAACTTTTCGACCATTTTGCCCATACAATTTTTCCAAACCATGCAAACACTTCATTCACAAGGGGAAAGACCTCCAAGGCTACCCCATATATGTCCATTACACATAGGAATTACATTCCCTTTCTTTTAACAACTTAATGTGGCCAAAACAGAATTTACAGGTAAGTGGCCCATCATTCACACTTAGGCAGCTTTGAACCACATCACTTACATAGCCAAAACATTTCTCAAATGTTCACATACTTATCTCATTTTACATACACTACATGTACACGCATACATGCACTACAATATGGTCTTAACTCAGCTAAATACGCACCCTAGGTTACAGGAGGTCTTGAGACACAATGGACTCCAAAAACAAGATGCNAGCCAAAACATTTCTCAAATGTTCACATACTTATCTCATTTTACATACACTACATGTACACGCATACATGCACTACAATATGGTCTTAACTCAGCTAAATACGCACCCTAGGTTACAGGAGGTCTTGAGACACAATGGACTCCAAAAATAAGATGCTGGACAGCTGCTGCAAAACACAATAAGTACCACCATTAAAAATCACCAAAATTTCCAGATCCTAACTGGACATATTTAAGTTCATGTACCTAAAATTTCAGATTAAAACTAAAACCAAAATGGTTATTTTGGTGATCTTTCAGCTGGACCTGAAATGACAGAATTGAGGGGAGTAAGTTTCATTGAGAAACTTAGTAAGGGTA
>KK900786.1:72020-94659 GCA_000696445.1 Aquilaria agallochum
AGTACAAACACACAAATATACACATCCAAATGCACAAACAAACACAGCATCAAACATATGAAATGCTGGCAGCAATAACACATTAAGGTTAGTCCATAATCATTCAATTAAAACAAGAATATATCACTTTAGAAACACTATGGCATCCCTCCTCAAGATTTTTCTTGGCCTTAGGAGTCTTTTAGGTCTTAGTTAGTACTAACTTGGGCTCTAGAAACCCTTCTTTCTTGCTGCCATCTTTAGCATGGTAACACTAAGGCCGAAACCTTGCCATGCTTCTTTCCCTTTAACCCATGCTTGGTTCCTTGAGATTTTTGCTCTCTTTCAAGCATGGTCTTAGCTTCATGGATGTTTGGAAATACAGTAAAAAATCCAGGAAACTTTAGAAAACCCTTAATTGCACTGCAATAACAGAGCACCAAAGCTATAGGGCCGAAACCCTTGGGGCGATTTCCCCCTTAACCTAAACTTGGTTCATCAAGCTCTTGGATCTCTTCCAAGCTTAGGGTCTTAGCTTCATGGATGTTTGGGCATTAGTATTGAACAATAAACAGCCATGAAAGCCAGATAAAACCCTTGCCTTTTCCTGGAAATCCAATAAATCCTTTGTAAACCCGAAAACTAGGGGTTATTGTCTTCCTTGATGCTTCGGTTGCTTTCCTTTGTTATTTCTTGAGAGCTTGAGCTATGGTGGCTATGGAAGCTTATGGAGGAGATAAGAAACAGGTTTTTCCTGGTGGGGGATGAAAATAACCAAGAAATGGCAAGAAATCAAGATATTTTACTTGCCTTGATTAGTTTAACCTTAATCCTCACTTAGGTCACTATAAGTATGTCTTAAGCAAAGACTTTTTGGCTAATCTTTAGCCCACCTTTTTGACTTCTTTAGCCCACCTTTTTGACCTTAGAACCTGGAAATAAAAGGCTGGGATAATGATAGAAAAGGCCACTTAAATGGCCTTAAATGAGCTTAAGGGCACAAAAGACACTTAACAAGCTTAACCTTGCTTTATGTCATTTTCTTTCCCATTAATTATGGTCTCTTTGTCTTAAACTCATTGGTACACATGTACCCACCATTGTTGACTAATTATCAAGCCTTGGCTACCTCCCCCATAGTGGGAAAACTCCAAATTGCTCCATTTGACTTAAGTAAAAAATGTACACATCATAAGGCTTACACTAGGACACTTAGGTCCTTTATGCCTTTTTGTGTTTTCTTTGTCTTTAGTTGTCTTCCATGAGCAATTTGGTCCTCCAATAGCACTTTCATACCATTCATATTCCTCTCATAACTCTCCAAATCTTTTTCTTGAGAGTTTTACAATTGAGTACCTAAGTTTCCAAAATCTTACAAAAAAATCCATAGGTTGCTTGACAAACAAGCAATCCTTAACAATTTTCTTGGGGACCAAGTTACCAACCTGGAACACTTTTGAGGAGATGTTGATCATGCCTTTTACCCCTCACACTTCAATCACTATGGTGAGAATTACACAATATAATGGTTTTTAGCCATTATGACACACTTGTAATTCTCCCATTTTATGAGGTGGTAACATCACATGTCATGCAGAGGGATTTGTATGATCAAGATGGGATTTGTCCTTCCTATGTAACGGGAGTGATATCTTCGGGCTGCTCGATAGATTGAGACTTAGAAAATGCATGGCCATGCTCGGATGAGTTGATATACGATATCAATGTCATCAGTTTAAGTTGGTCTACTTGGTAATCAAGAAACCAAAGATTGGGCTATACAAGAGTGGCACATTCCATGTCTCGTGCTCAATCTTGATAACTTGGACAAAGGGACAATAGCATATATCGATGATGATCATAAAGGTTTAGTCGAATCACCAACAATCATGTCACTTGGGTAGCTATGATGTGTTGCTAAAAGATCATAAATGTGATTTATGATCATTGCCAATGTGGTAAGAGCCTATTGGGTCGTACACATAGAGCTATTTGGATCATTAGAGTGCATGGGCTAATTATTTGGGTTATGGTTTCACAATAATTTCATATTAATAATGGGCCCAAGAGTTGAGCCATTATTAAGTCCGAAATTACAGCCTAATTGGATTAGGGCTTTGAAACCCACTAGGCCTGGAAGTTGAGTCTTACTATAAATACAACTTTTAGTGAGAAATTCGCAGGTCTCCTTGCCCTAGCCTCCCAGAAGGACAGCTGCACTCTTCTCTTGCAATTCCTTGGAGGATGCAAACTAGCACTGTGAGCGCAAGAGAAACACATCTACCGGGATGTGGTGGAAGTGTGGTGATCCCGAGAGGCTCGTGTGGATACCATAGAGAGCTTGAACACGTCAACTGTTCAGGTTTTGTGATTCAACTCTACAGTTGAGTGAGAGATCTCAACCGAAAATTAGGTATGAAAATTTTGGTTTACCTAGTTTACCCCATTTCACTTGGATCCTGGAGGGTTTTGGTTAAATTCCACTGCGTTGTTTGGCTCCCGAAACCCAACACCAATCCATTCTAAACATGTCGTGAATGTTTCCATTCCAAACAAGTTGTGAATGATTCTATTTCACTATAAGAAGGTTGTGAATGTTTCCATTCCAAACTATTTCTGAATGTTTCCTTTCCATTCTAAACAAGTTGTAATTGTTTCCCTTCTAAACTACTTGTGAATGTTTCCTTCTATTTCCAAACTAGTTGTGAAAGTTTCCATTTCATTCTAAACAAGTTGTGAATGTTTCCTTTTTGTTCCAAACTAGTTGTGAATGTTTACATTTTATTCTAAACAAGTGGTGGGTTCTTCTATTTCATTCTAATCTAGTTGTGAATGTGTCCAATTCATTCTAAATGAGTTGTGAACTATTCCAATTTGAACAAGTTGGGAAAGTTTCCATTTCATTCTAAACAAGTTGTGAATGTTTGCCTTCCAAACAAGTTGTGAATGTTTCCATTCTAAATAGGTTGTGTATTTTTCCACTGCAAACTAGTTGTGAATGCTTCCATTTTATTCCAAAAAAATTGCCAATGTTTCTATTTGATTTTAAACTGGTTGTCAATGTTTCCATTCTAAATATGTTGTGAATGCTCCTATTTCATTCTAAACAAGTTCTGAATGATTCCAATTCATTCCAAGCGAATTGTGAATGTTTCCATTCCGAACAAGCTGTGAATGTTTTTTCATTTGATTCAAAACTACTTGTCTATTCCAGACTTGTTGTGCATGTTTCCATTTCACTGTAAACTAGTTGTGAATGTTTTCATTCCAACAAGTTATGAATGTTTCCATTTCCTTCTAAATATGTAGTGAAAGTTTCTATTTCATTCCAAACAAGTTGTGAATGTTTTCATTCCAAACAAGTTCTAAATGTCTCCATTTAATTCTAAACAAGTTGTGAACGTTTCCACTTCATTATAAACTAGTTGTGAATGCTTCCATTCCAAACAAGTTGTGAACATTTTCATTTCATTCTAAAAATGTTGTGAATGTTTTTGTTTCATAATAAACAAGCTGTGATTGTTTCCTTTCGAAACTACTTGTGTATGTTTCCAATTCATTGTAAACAAGTTGTGAATATTTCCACATCATCCTAAAGTAGTTGTGAATGTTTACATCTCATTCTAAACAAGTTCTTAATGTTTCCATTTTATTTCAAACAAGCTGTGAATGTTTCCATTCCATTCTAAACTAGTTGTGAATGTTTCCATTTCACTCTCAACATGTTTTGAATGTTTTCATTTCATTCAGAACTAGTTGCAAATGTTTCTATTTCTTTCTAAACAAGTTATGAATGTTTCCACTTCATTCCAAACTAGTTGTGAATCTTTCCATTTCATTCCAAATAAGTTTTGAATGTTTCCATTCCATTATGACATAGATGTAAATATTTCCATTTTATTCTCAACAAGTTGTAGATGTTTCACTTCAACCTAAAGAATTTGTGAGTGTTTTCATTCTATAGCAATTCCGAATGTTTCCTTTTCATTCCAAAGAAGTTGTGAATGTTTCCAATTCATTCTAAATAAGCTATGAATGTTTTCATTCTAAACTAGTTGTGAATGATTCCATTTCATTCCAAACAAGTTGTGAATGCTTCAACTTCTTTCTGAACATGTATTGAATGTTTCCATTTCATTCTAAACAAGTTAGGAATCTTACTAATTCATTGTAAACATGTTCTAAATGTTTTCATTCTAAACTAGTTGTGAATAATTCCATGTCATTCTAAATACGTTGTGAATGTTTCAATTTCATTCTAAACTAGTTGTGAATGTTTCCATTTCATTTTGAACAAGTTGTGAATGTTTCTATTCCATTCTAGGCTTGGTTGGAATGAAATGCAAACATTCACAAATAGTTCAAAAAGAAAACAATCACTACTAGTTTTGAATGAAATTGAAACATTCACTACTAGTTTAAGATGGAGAGATTTACAACTTGTTTGAAATGGAAAGCAAACATTCACACAACAACATTGGAATGAAATGGAAACATTCACAACTTGCATGAAGCAAAAATATTCACAACAAAAACATTCATAACTTGTTTGAAATGGAAAGGAAACTTTCACACAACAAGATTGGAATGAAATGGAAACATTCACAACTTGTTTAGAATAGAACTATTCACAACTAATTTGGAACAAAAATATTCGCAACCGGTTTGAAATGGTGAGATTCACAACCCAGTTGGAATGAAACTGAAACATTCACAACAAATTTAGGATGAAATGAAAACATTCACAGCTTATTTGGAATGAAATGGAAATATTCATAACTAGTTTGGAACAGAAAGAGTCACAACATGTTTAGAATGAAGTGGAAACATCCACAACTTGTTTAGATTGGAAACATTCACAACTTGTTTGGAATCAAATGGAACGATTTACAACTTGGTTAAAATGAAATGGAAATATTCATAACTAGTTTGGAATCGAATGGAAATATCCGCAACTAATTTAGAATGAAATGGAAACATTCAAAACTTATTTAGAATGAAATGGACACATTCACAACTAGTTTGGAATGGAAACATTCACAACTAGGTTAGAATGAAATGGAAACATTCACAACTAGTTCAAAATGGAGACATTCACAAGTAGTTTAGAATGTTTCCATTCCAAACAAGTTGTGAATGTTTCCATTTCATTCTAAACAAGTTGTGATTGCTTCCATTTCATTTTAAACAGGTTGTGAATGATTACATGTGAAACTAGTTGCTAATGTTTCCATTTCATTCTAAACAAGTCATGAATGTTTCCATTCTAACCAAGTTCTGAATGTTTCCATTTCATTCCAAACAAGTTCTAAATGTTTCCATCGCAAACTAGTTGTAAATGTTTCCATTCCATTTCTAAGCATGTTGTGAATATTTCAATTTCATTCTAAACTTGTTCTGAATCTTTCCAATTCATTCTAAACTAGTTTTGAATGTTTCCATTCAAAACAAGTTTTAAGTGTTTCCGTTTCATTCTAAACAAGTTGTGAATGTTTCCATTTCATTATAAACTAGTTGCAAATCTTTTGATTCCAAACAAGTTGTGAATGTTTCCATTTCAAACAAGTTGTCAATGTTTTCATTACATTATAACTAAGTTGTGAATGTTTCCGTTTCATTCTAAACTATATGTGAATGTTTCGATTCCAAAAAAGTTGTCAGTATTTCTATTCCATTCTATACTAAACATTCATAACTTGTTTGGAGTGAAATATAAACAATCACAACCTGTGTAGAATGCAAACATTTACAACTAGTTTAGAATGTTTCAAATTTATTCTAAACAAGTTGTAATTGCTTTTATTCCTATCGAGTTGTGACTATTTCCATTTCATTATAAACAAGTTGTAATCTTTCCATTCCAAACTAACTGTGAATGTATACATTTCATTCCAAACAAGATATGAATATTTCCAGTTCATTCTAAACAGGTTGTGACATTTCCTTTTCATTGTAAACTAGCTGTGAATGATTCCATTTTGTTGTGAGTGTTTCCACTTCAGTCTAAACAAGTTGTGAATGTTTTCAATCCAAACAAGTTATGAATGTTTTCATTCCAAACAAGTTGTGGATGTTTCCATTTCATTCTAAACAAGTTGTAAACATATCCATTTCATTCTAAACATGTTGTGATTGTTCAAATTTCATTCTAAAGAAGTTGTGAATGTTTCAATTTCATTCAAAATAAGTTGTGATTATTTCCATTCCATACAGGTTGTGAATGTTTCCATCTCATTCTGAACTTGTTGTGAATGTTTCCTTTCCAAACAAGTTATGAATGTTTACATTTCATTCTAAGCAAGTTGTGAATGCTTCCATTTCATTCCAAACTAATTGTGATTGCTTTGATATCATTCTAAATAGGTTGTGAATATTTCCTTTTCATTCTAAATAAGTTGGGAATGTTTCCATTTCAATCTAAAAAGTTGTGAATGTTTCCATTGATTTTGAAACTAGTTATGAATGTTTACATTCCAAACAAGTTAATAATGTTTTCATTTCATTCTAAATGAGTTTTGAATCTTTCTTTTCATTCTAAACTAGCTATGAATGTTTCCATTTCGAATAGGTTGTCATTTTTTCCATCTCATTCCAAACATTTTGTGAATGTTTCTCTTCTAGAGAAGTTGTGAATGTTTCCATTTCATTCTAAACTAGTTGTTTAGAAAGAAATGGAAACATTCACAACAAGTTTGGAACGAAAACATTCACAACGTATTTGGAATGGAAACATTCATAGCTTGTTTTAAATGGAATGGAAACATTCAAAACTAGTTTAGAATGAAATAGAAACATTCACAACTAGTTTGGAACTGAAACATTCATAAGTTGTTTAGCATGAAAAGGAAACATTCACAACTAGTTCGGTATGGAAACATTTACAACTTGTTTAGAATGAAATGGAAACATTCCAAACTAGTTTAGAATGAAATGGAAATATTCATAACTTATTTAGAATGAAATTGAAACATTTGCAACTAGTTTGGAGTGGAAACATTCACAACTAGTTTAGAATATAAGCATTAACATCTAGTTTAGAATGAAATTAAAATATGCACAACTTGTTTAGAATAGAGATATTCAAAAGTTCTTTGGAATGCAATGGAAACATTTATAACTTATTTGGAATGAAATGGAAACATTCAAGGCTACTTTAGAATGGAAACAATCACAACTAGCTTAGAATGAAATGGAAACACTCACAACAAGTTTGCAATGGAAACAATCACTACTAGTTTAGATTATTTCCATTCCAAACAAGTTGTGAATGTTTTTATTTCATTCTAAACAAGTTGTGAATACTTCCACTCAAAACTAGCTGTGAATGTTTTCACTCGAAATTAGTTGTGAATGTTTCCATTTCATTCTAAACAAGTTGTGAATGTTTCTATTTCTTTCCAAACAAGTTGTGAATGCTTACTTTTCAAACAAGGTGTGAACATTTCCATTCCAAACAAGTTCTTAATGTTTCCATTCTACTCTAAACTAGTTTTGAAAGTTTCTATTCCAAACAAGTTGTAAATGTTTCTTACTCATCCTAAACATGTTGTGAATGTTTCTATTTCATTCTAAACAAATTATGAATGTTTCCATTTCATTGTAAACAAATTGTGAATGTTTCCATTTCATTTTAAGCAACTTGTGATTGTTTCCATTTCATTCTAAACATCTTGTGAATGTTCTCATTTCATTCAAAACTAGTTGTGAATGTTTCCAATGGAAACAATTTGTGAATGATTCCATTGCAGACAAGTTGTGAATATTTCCATTTCATTCTAAACAAGTTGTGAAAGTTTGTATTTCATTTTAAAATAGTTGTGAATGTTTCCACTGCACTCTAAACTACTTATGATTGTTTTTCTTCCAGACAAGTTGAGAATTTTTCCATTTCATTCTCAACAAATTTTGAATGTTTCCATTTCATTGTAAACATGTTATGAGTGTTTCCATTCCAAATAAGTTGTGAATGTTTCCATTTTATTTTAAACAAGTTGTGAATGTTTCCTTTTCATTATAAACAGGTTGTGCCTGTTTAAATTTCCTACCAAAAAATTTCTGAATGTTCTAAACAATTTGTGATTGTTTCCATTGGAAACAAGTTGTGAATGTTTTCATTTGGTTCCAAACAAGTTGTGAATATTTCCATTTCATTCTAAACAAGTTATGTCTCTACTTCATTCTAAACAACTTCTAAATGTTTCCATTACATTCTAAACAAGTTATGAATGTTTCCAATTCAATGTAAAGAAATTGTGAATGTTTCCATTTGATTCTAAACAAGTTGTGCATGTTCCCATTCTGAACAAGTTGTCAATGTTTCCATTACATTCTAAACAATTTGTGAATGTTTCCATTACATTCCAAACAAGTTGGGAATGTTTCAAATTCTGAACTAGTTGTGAACATTTCCATTTTATTCTAAACATTTCGTTCTAAACTAGTTGTGAATGTTTCCATTTCATTCTAAACAAGTTGTGAATGTTTCCAATTCATTCTAAACATGTTCTGAATGTTTTGATTTCATCCTAAATAAGTTATGAATGTTTCAATTCCAAACAGGTTGTCAATGTTTGCATTTCATTCTTAACAATTTTGAATGTTTCCATTTTACTCTAAACTAGTTGTTAATGATTTCATTCAAAAGAAGTTGTGAATGTTTCCATTTCATTCTAACTAAGTTGTGAATGTTCCAATTTCATTCTAAACAAGTTGTGAATATTTCCGTTTCATTATAAACAAGTTGTGATTATTTCCTTTTCATTCTAATAAGTTTCGAATGTTTCCATTCCAACCTAAACAATTTGGGAACATTTCCATTTCTTTCTAAGCAAATTGTTAATGTTTCCATTTCATTCTAAACAAGTTATGAATGTTTCCATTCCAGTCTAAACAACAAGTTGTGGATGTTCCCATTTCATTCTAAACAAGTTGTGGATGTTCCCATTTCATTCTAAACAAGTTGTGAATGTTTCCATTTCATTCTAAACTAGTAGTGAATTAAGAACTAGTTGTGAATGCTCCCATTCCTAACAAATTGTGAATGTTTCCATTTCCTTCAAAACATGTTGTCAATGTTTCCATTCAAAACTAGATGTGAAAATTTCCATTTCATTCTAAACAAGTCGTGAATGTTTCAATTTCATTCCAAACAAGTTGTGAATCTATCCATTTCATTCTAAAGAAGTTGTGAATATTTTCATTTCATTCTAAACTAGTTGTTACTATTTCCATTCCTAACAATTTGTGAGTGTTTCCATTTCATTCCAAAAAAGTTGGGAATGTTTTCATTCCAAACAAATTGTGAAGATTTCCATTCTATTCCAAACAAGTTGTGGATGTTTCCATTTTACTCTAAACAAGCTGTAAGTGTATCCAATTTATTCTAAACTAGTTTTGAATGTTTTCGCTCTAAACAAGTGGTGAATATCTCTATTTAATTCCAAATAATTTGTGAATCTTGTCATTCCAAACAAGTTGTGAATGTTTCCATTTCATTCGAAACTAGTTATGCATGTTTCCATTTCATTCCAATCTAGTTATGGATGTTCCCATTCCAAACTAGTTGTGAATGTTTCCATTGCATTCTAAACAAATTGTGAATGTTTCGATTCAAAACAAGTTGTGAATGTTTCCATTCTATTATAAACTAGTTGTAAGTTTTTCCATTTCAAACAAGTTGTGAATGCTTCCATTTCATTCTAAACTAGTTGTGAATGTTTGCATTTTATTCTAAACAAGTTGTGCTTGTTTCCATTTCATTCTAAACTAGTTGTGAATGTTAGTATTTCATTAAAAACAAGCTATGAATCTTTCCATTTGATTATGAACAAATTGTGTATGTTTTCCTTTCACTCCAAAAAACTTGTGAGTGTTTCCATTTGATTCTAAACAAGTTGTGAGTGTTTGCAACTCATTGTAAGCTGGTTATGAGTGTTTCAAATTGATTTGTGATTCTTTCCATTTGAATAAGAATAAGTGGTGAATGTTTATATTTCATTCCAAGCAAGTTGCAACTATTTCCATTTCATTTAGAATAGGTTTTGTATGTTTCCATTTTGTTCTAAACTAGTTGTTAATGTTTTCATTCCAAACAAATTATGAATGTACCCAGTTCATTCTAAAAAAGTTGTGATTGTTTGCACTACAAAGAAGTTTTCAATGTTTCCATTTCATTCTGAACAAGTTATGAATGTTTCCATTTCATTCTACACAAGTTATGAATGCTTTCATTCCATTCTAAACTAGTTACGAATGTTTTTGTTCCAAACAAGTTGTGAAGATTTCCATTCCATTCCAAACATGTTGTGAATGTTTCCATTTCATTCTAAACAACTTGTGAATACTTTTATTTCATTCTAAACTAAATATGAAGGTTTCCATTTCATTTTAAATTAGTTGTGATTGCTTCCATTCCAAAGTAGATGTGAATGTTTCCATTTCATTCAAAAATTGTGACTGTTTCCTTTCCATACAAGTTGTGAGTGTTTCCATTTCATTCTAAACAAGTTGTGAATGTTTCCAGTCCAAACTAGTTGTGAATGATTACATTTCATTCTAAACAAGTTGTGATTGTTTTCAATTCATTCTAAACTAGTTGTGAAAGTCTCCATTTCATTTTGAACAAGTTGTGAATGTTTGCACTCGAAACAAGTTGTGAATGTTTCCATTTCATTCTAAATAGGTTGTGAATGTCTCCATTTCTTTCCAAACAACTTGTGGATTTTTTCATTCCAAACAAGCTATGAATGTTTCCATCCAAAACTAGTTGTAAATATTTCCATTTCATTCTAAACTAGTTATCAATGCTTCCATTCCAATCAAGTTGTGAATATTTTCACTTTATTCGAAACAAGTTGTGACTGTTTCCATTTCCTTCTAAACTAGTTGAAAATGTTTCCATTTCATTCTAAACAAGTTGTGAATGTTTCCATTTCTTTCCAAACAGGTTGTGAATGTTTCCATTTTACTCCAAACAAGTTATGAATATTCCCATTTCATTCTAAACTAGTTGTTAATCTTTCCATTCCAAGCTAGTTGTGAATGTTTCCATTTCATACTAAACAAGTTGTGAATAATTCCATTCCAAATGACTTGTAAATGTTTCTGTTCGAATTTTTTTTATTCTAGTTAGGCTGTAAATGTTTCAATTCCATTCTAAACTTCTTGGGAATGTCTCCATTTTATTCTAAACAAGTTGTTAATGTTTCATTCTAAACTACTTGTGAATTTTTCAATTTTATCCTAAACTAGTTATGAATGTTTCCATTTAATTGTAAACTAGCTATGAATGTTACCATTTCATACTAAACTGGTTGTGAATGTTTCTATTTGAAACCAGTTGTTAAATTTTCCATTATATCCTAAGCAAGTTGTGAATGCTTCCATTATAAACTAGTTTAGAATGTTTCCATTTCATTCTAAACAAGTTGTTAATGTTTCCTTTCCAAAAAACTTGTGAGTGTTTCTATTTCATTCCAAACTAATTGTGAATGTTTCCAATTGAAAGAAGTTGTGAGTTTTTCCACTTCATTCCTAATATGTTTCAAATGTTTCCATTTTATTCAAAACAAGTTGTGAATATTTCCATTCCAAACAAGTTGTGGATATTTTTACTTCATTCTAAAATGTTGTGAAAGTTTCCATTTCATTCTAAAAAAGTTGTGATTGTTTCCATTCCAACTAGTTGTGAATGTTTCCATTTCATTCTACACAAGTTGTGAATGTTTCAATTTCATTCTAAACTAGTTTTGAATGTTTCCATTTGAAACAAGTTGTGAATGTTTTGATTCGAAACAGGTTCGGAATGTTTCCATTCATTCGAAACAATTTTTGAATTCTTTCATTTCATTCTAAACTAGTTGTGAATGTTTCCATTTATTCTAAAGTAGCTGTGAATGTTTTCATTCCAAACAGGTTGTGAATGTTTCCATTTCATTCTAAACAAGTCGTGAATGTTTCCATTTTATTCTTAAATTTTTTTGAATGTTTCCATTTCTTTCCGAATAAGTTGTGAATGTTTCCACTTCATTTTCAAAAAGTTGTGAATATTCCCACTTCATTCTAAACTAGTTGTGAATGTTTTCATTTTAAACTCATTGTGCATGTTTCAATTTCATTCTAAACAGTTGTGAATGTTTCCATTTCATTCTAAACCAGTTCTGAATGTTTGCATTGTTAGTATTTGTACCTAAAAGCCAATCATGAGATGATTGTATTTTGCACATTGAGTCATGATATTTTATTAAGGAATTAATCCAGTAATTATGTTTGTTGTTTTATTTTTGTGTAACGTAATAAACATAATTATAACCCTAGAATAATGATAATCTTAAATGTCTCTGGTCTAGTATTATCGTGGAACAGTTTACAATAATACATAACAACTATCATATGTGGAGACTAATATGAGATATGTAGTCTACACATGGGTACAAGTTCGAGAACTTGTGTATTGGACCAACCCACCATGAGAACGCTCCATGGATTGTTATATGAGTGCCATAAGTGATTTTCAGAGTGATCATGGTATATGTAGTCCATTGACCTAAGATCATCAAGGTTCCCTATATTTGAGTCTACTTCCCATTTGTTGCTTGTATCTGAGTGAACTTGAAGGAGGTCATTGGGTATGTCACATATCATGCGGAGGGTTTTGTGTGATCAAGATGGGATTTGTCCCTCTTATGTAACGGGAGTGATATCTTCGGGCCCATTGATAGAGTGAGACTAAGAAAATGCATGGCCATGCTCGGATAAGTTGATATATGATATCAATGTCATCAGTTTAAGTTAGTCTACTCAGTAATCAAGAAACCAAAGATTGGGCTATATGAGAGTGACACATTCCATGTCTCGTGCTTAGTCTTGATATCTTGGACAAAGGGATAATGACATGTATAGATAATGATCGTAAAGGTTTACTTGAATCACCGACAATCTTGTCACTTGGGTAGCAATGATGTGTTGCTAGACACCTTGATGTAGGGCAAATAGAGCTAGAACCAAAATAAAGAAGTCAAAAGAGAAGAAGAAGAAGAAGAAGAAAGCCAGGGGAAGGGAAATTATCTTAATTCAATAACATCAAAACCTGTCCCCAAAAGGTCTTGTTTCCCCTTTTTATAGGAAAGGAAGCATAAAGGAAAAAAATAGAAAAAAGGAAAGAAAGAAATTATTAAAATAAACAAATAAATCTAGCAATAACTAGGAGAGCAAAAAATCCTAATTGAAATTTACTTCCTAATTCTACGCCTAAAAAAGGTTTGCCTAAAGTCTTTAGCCACTGCATCATAACTCTCATTGCTTATGATTATAAATGTGATTTATGATCATTGCCAATGTGGTAAGAGCCAATTGGGTCGCATACATAAAGCCTACTTCGATTATTTGAGTGCATGGGCTAATTTATTTGGGTTATGGTTTTATAAAAATTTTGTGTTAATAATTGGCCCAAAAGTTGATCCATTAGTAAGCCCGAAATTAAAGCCTAATTGGATTAGGGATTTAAAACCCATTAGGCTTGGAAGTTGAGTCTCACCATAAATACCTCATATAGTGACAAATTTGAAGCTCTTGCCCTAGCCTCCCAAAAGTGACAGCCGCACTCTTCTCTTGCAATTCCTTGGAGGACGCAAGCTAGCACTGTGGGTGCAAGAGAAACGCATCTACCGGGACATGGTGGAGGCATGATGATCCCGAGAGGCTTGTGTGGATACCATAGAGAGCTTGAACATGACAACTATTCAGGTTTTGTGATTTGATTAAATAGTTGGGTGAAAGATCTCAACCAAAATTAGGTATGAAAATTTTCAAACACCCGGTTTACCATTTCACTTAGATCCTGGAGGGTTTCGATTATATTCCTCTGTGCTTGTTTGGCTCGCAAAACCCTACATCCATTATGAACAAGTTATGAATGTTTCCATTCCAAACTAGTTGTGAAAGTTTCCATTTCATTCTAAACAAGTTTTGAATGTTTCAATTTCATTCCAAACAAGTTATGAATGTTTCCATTTTGTTCTAAACAAGTTGTAAATGTTTCCATTTCATTCTAAACTAGTTTTGATTGTTTATACTCCAAAGAAGTTGTGAATGTTTTCATTTCATGTCAAACAAGTTGTGAATGTGTCCATTGTATTCAAAACAACTTGTGAATGTTTCCAGGCCATTCTAAACAAGTTGTAAAAGTTTCCAATCCATTTTAAAAAAGTTGTGAATGTTTTCATTCTAAACTAGTTGTGAATGTTTCCATTTCATTCAACACCAGTTGTGAATGTTTCTATTCCATTTGAAACTAGTTGTGAATTTTTTGATTTCATGGTAAACAAGTTGTGAATGATTCCATTCCAAACAAGATGTGAATGTTTCCATTACATTCTAAAAAATTTGTGAATGTTTCCATTTCATTTTATACTAGCTGTGAATGCTTCCCTTCCATTCTAAACAAGCTGTGAACGTATCCATTTTATTCTAAACAAGTTCTGAGTGTTTGCATTTCATTCTAAAATTGTTGTTAATCTTACCATTCTAAACTAGTTGTGAATGTTTCCATTTCGTTCTAAGCAAGTTGTGAATGTATCCATTCAAAACTAGTTGTGAATGTACCCATCCAAAACTAGTTGTGAACATTTCTATTTCATTATATACAAGTTGTGAATGTTTCCATTTCAATGTTTAGAATGAAGCAAAGACATTTAAAACTAGTTGTGAATGTTTCTATTTTATTATAAACAAGTTGTGAATGTTTTCATTTCATTCTAAACTAGTTGTCAATGTCTTTGCTTCATGCTAAACAAGTTGCTATTGTTTCAATTCCAAACAGGTTGTGAATGTTTCATTGTAAATTGGCTATGAATGTTTCTATTCGAAACAAGTTGTGAATGTTTCCAATTCATTCTAAAGTAGTTATCAATGTTTCCATTTCATTTTAAACTATTTGTGAATGTTTCAATCTCATACTAAACTAGTTGTGAACGTTTCCATTTCATTGCAAACAAGCTATAAATGTTTCCATTTCATTCTAAACAAGTTATGAATGGTTTTATTCCAAACTAGCTGTGAATTTTTCTATTCCAAACAAGTTGTAAATGTTTCCATTTCATTCTAAACAACTTGTGATTGTTTCCATTCCAAACAAGTCGTGAATGTTTCCTTTTCATTCCAAACTAGTTGTAAATGATTCTATTCCAAACAAGTTGTAAACGTTTCCATTTCAGTCTAAACAATTTATGAATGTTTCCATTCCAAGCAAGTTTTTAACGTTTCCATTTCATTCTAAACTACTCGTGAATGTTTTGATTTCGCTATAGCTATGTATGTTTCCATTCCAAACTAGTTGTGAATGTTTCATTCTAAACTAGTAGTGAATGTTTGTCTTCCAAACAATTTGTGAATGTTTGCATTTCAATCTAATCTAGTTGTTTATTTTTCCATTTCATTCTAAACTTGTTGTGAATGTTTCCATTTCAATCTAAACATGTTGCTAATGTTTTCATTTCATTGCAAACAAGTTGTGAATGTTTCCATTTTATTTTAAGTAGGTTAGGTACATTTCCATTTGATTCTAGCTATGAATGTTTCCATTTTATTCTAAACTAGTTGTCATTGCTTCCAAGTTGTGAATCTTCCCATTTAAGTCTAAACAAGTTGTGAATGTTTCCATTTTATTCTAAAAAAGTTGTGAATCTTTCCATTCAAAACTATTTGTTAATGATTCAATTTCATTTTAAACTACCTGTGAATGTTTCCATTCGAACAAGTTGTGGATGTTTCCACTTGAAACATGCTGTTAATGTTTCCTTTTCATTCTAAACTAGTTGTGAATGTTTCTATTTCGTTGTAAACAAGTTGTGATTCTTTCTATTTAATTCCAAACAAGTTATGAGTGTTTCCATTCCATTTCAAACAAGTTGTAAATGTGTACATTTCACACTAAACAAGTTATGATTGTTTCCATTCCAAACAAGTTATGAATGTTTCCATTTCATTCTAAGCTAGTTGTGAATTTTTCCATTCCAAACAAGTTGTGAATTTTTCCATTCCATTCCACCTAGTTGTGAATGTTTCCATTCCATTCTAAATAAGTTGTGAATGTTTCCATTTCATTCTAAACTAGTTATGAATGTTTCCATTCTTAACTAGTTGTGAATGTTTCCATTCCAAACAAGTTGTGAATGTTTCCATTTTTAACAACTTATGAATGTTTCTATTTCATTCTAAACTAGCTGGGATGTTTCCATTTCATTCTAAACTAGTTGTAAAAGTTTCCATTTCCTTCTAAACAAGTTCTGATTGTTTCAATTTTTAAAAAGTTATGAATATTTTCGTTTTATTCTAAACTGGTTGGGAATGTTTGCATTCCATTCTAAACAAGTTGTGAATGTTTCTATTTCATTCCAAATGAGTTGTAAGTGTTTCCATTCTATTCCAAACAAGTTGTGATGTTTCCATTTCATTCTAAACAAGTTGTGAATATTTTCAATTCATTCTAAACTAGTTTTGAAATTTTCCACTCCAAACAAGTTGTGATTGTTTCCATTCCATCCTAAATAGTTGTGAATATTATAATTTCACTCTAAACATGTTGTGAATGTTTCCATTTTATTCTAAACTAGTTGTGAATGTTTCTATTCTAAACCATTTGTGAAGGTTTCCATTCCAAACAAGTTATGAATGTTCCTATTTCAAACAAGTTGTGAATGTTTTCATTTCATTCTAAATTTGTTCTGAATGTTTCCATTTCATTCTAAACTACTTGCGAATGTTTCCAACCTATTAATGTTTCCACCTACGTCTAAACAAGTTGTGAATGTTTTCATTTCATTCTAAATTTGTTCTGAATGTTTCCATTTCATTCTAAACTACTTGCGAATGTTTCCAACCTATTAATGTTTCCACCTACGTCTAAACAAGTTGTGAATGTTTCCATTTCAATCTAAATAAGTTGTGAATGATTCCATTCCAAACAAGTTATGAATGTTTCCATTTCATTCTAAACTAGCTGTTAATGTTTCCACTATAAACTGTTTGTGAATGTTTCAACTCCAAACAAGTTGTGAATATTTTTACTTCAAAAAAATTTATGAACGTTTCCATTTCATTCTAAACTACTCGTGCATGTTTTCATTTCACTATAGGTATGTAACTTTCCATTCCAAACTAGTTGTGAATGTTTCATTCTAAACCAGTTGCAAAAGTTTCTAATCCAAACAATTTGTGAATGTTTCGATTTCATTCTAAACTTGTTGTGAATGTTTCCATTTCAATCTAAACATGTCTTAATGTTTCAATTTCATTCCAAACAAGTTGTGAATGTTTCCATTTCATCCTAAGCACGTTGGGTATGTTGGCATTTGATTCTAGCTGTGAATGTTTCCATTGAATTCTAAGCTAGTTGTGATTGCTTCCAAACATGAATCTTCCCATTTTATTCTAAATAAGTTGTGAATGTTTCCATTTTATTCTAAACAAGTTGTGAATGTTTACATTAAAAACTAGTTGTTAATCTTTCAATTTCATTTTTAACTACTTCTGAATATTTCCGTTTGAACAAGTTGTGAATGCTTCCACTTGAAACATGTTGTCAACGTTTCCTTTTCATTCTAAACTACTTATGGATGTCTCCATTTCATTCTAAACACCTTGTAAACGTGTCCATTTCATTCTAAATAGGTTATGATTGTTTCCGTTTAATTACAAACAAGTTGTAAGTGTTTCCATTCCATCTCAAACAAGTTGGGAATGTTTCCATTTCACTCTAAATAAGTTGTGAATGTTTCCGTTTCATTCTAAGCTAGTTGTGACTTTTTCCATTTCACTCTAAACAAGTTGTGAATGTTTCCGTTTCATTCTAAGCTAGTTGTGACTTTTTCCATTTCGAACAAGTTGTGAATGTTTCCATTCCATTCCAACTAGTTGTGAATGTTCCTAATTCATTCTAAACAAGTTGTGAATGTTTCCACTTCATTCTAAACTAGGTGTGAATGTTTCCATTTTTAAAAAGTTATGAATATTTCCATTTCATTCTAAACTAGTTAGGAATGTTTCCATTTCATTCTAAACTAGTTGTGAATGTTTCCATTTCATTCTAAACAAGTTATGAATATTTAAATTTTATTCTAAACTAGTTGGGAATGTTTCAATTTCATTCTAAACAAGTTGTGAATGTTTCCATTTCATTGCAGATGAGTTGTAAATGTTTCCATTCTATTCCAAACAAGTTGTGATTGTTTTAACTTCATTCTAAACTAGTTTTGAAATTTTCCATTCCAAACAAGTTGCGATTGTTTCCATTCCATCCCAAGTACTTGTGAATATTCCCATTGCATTCTAAACTAGTTGTGAATGGTTCCATTCTAAACTAGTTTTGAAGGTTTCCACTTCAAACAAGTTGTGAATGCTTTTAATTCAAACAAATTGTGAATGTTTGCATTTCATTCTAAAATTGTTGTGAGTGTTTCCCTTTCATTCTAAATTAGTTTTGAATGTTTTCATTTCTTTCCAAGCAGGTTGTAAATGTTTCCATTTTATTCTAAACAAATTGTGAATTTTTCCATTTCATTCTAAACAGTTTTTGAATGTTTCCATTTCATTCTAAGCAAGTTGTTAGTGTTTCCTTTTCGTTCTAAATAGGTTGTGAATGTTTCCAATTCGTTCTAAACAGGTTGTGAATGTTTCCAATTCATTCTAAACTAGTTGTGAATGTTTTCATTGCGAACAAGTTCTGAATGTCTCCATTTCATTCTAAACAAGTTGTGATTATTTCTAATTCATTCTAAACTAGTTATGGGTGTTTCCATTTCATTCTAAACAAATTGTGACTATTTCCATTTCATTATAAACAAGTTGTGAATGTTTCCATTTCATTCTATATGAGTTGTGACTGTTTTCATTTCATTCTAAACAAGTTGTGATTGTCTCCATCTCTTTCCAAATAAGTTGTGACTGTTTGCATTTCATTTTAAACATGTTGAATGTTTCCATTTCATTATAAACTAGTTGTGAATGCCTCCATTCCAAACAAGTTGTAAATGTTTTCATTTCATTTTAAACAAGTTGTGAATGTTTCCATTCCATTCTAAACTGGTTATGAATATTTCCTTTCCAAACAAGTTCTGCCTATTTTTATTCTATTCCAAACAAGTTGTGAACATTTTCATTATAAACTAGTTGTGAATGTCTCCATTTTGTTCAAAACAAGTTATGAATGCTTCTACACCAAACAATTTGTGAATGTTTCCATTTCAAACTAGTTGTAAATGTTTCTATTTCATTCTAAATATAACAAAATAGCTGTCAATGTAAGTATGTCCTTCTAAATAAGTTATGAATGTTTTTATTTCATTCCAAACAAGACATGTATGTCATTTGATTGCAAACAAGTTGTCAATGTTTCCATTTCAAATAAGTTGGGAATATTTCCATTTCATTCTCAACAAGTTGTGAAAGTTTCCAACCCAAACAAGTTGTGAATGTTTCCATTTCATTCAAAAGAAATTGTGAGTGTTTCCATTTAATTCTATACAAGTTGTGAATATTCCATTTTATTCTAAACTAGCTATAAATGTTTCTATTGTAAACAAACTGAGGATCCGTTCTTTTCATTCTAAACTGGTTGTGAGAGTTTCCATTCGAAATATGTTGTGAATGTTTCCATTCCATTCCGAACAAGTCATGAACATTTCTTTTTCAGTTTAACCCAATTCTGAATGTTTCCATTGCAAAGAAGTTGTGAATGTTTCCATTCAAAATTACAATAGAATATTTCCATTTCATTCGAAACAAGTTGTGAATGTTTTTTTCCTAAACAAGTTATTCCAAACGAGTTGTGAATGTCTCTTTTCCAAAACCACTTGTGATTGTATCCATTTCAATCGAAAGAAGTTATGAATGTTTCCATTTCATTCTAAACTATTTGTGAATGTTTCATTTTTGTTCTAAACTAGCTGTGAATCTTTCTATTCCAAACAAGTTGTGAAAGTTTGTATTTCAAACTAAACAACTTGTGAATGTTTCCATTTTATCCTAAACAAGTTGTGAAAGTTTCCATTTAATTCTAAACAAGTTGTGAATGTTTCCATTCCAAACAAGTTATGATTGTTTTTTTTTCACTCTAAACTCGCTGTGAATGTTTCCACTTCAATATAGACATATTGTGAATGACTCCATTCTAAACTAGTTCTGCATATTTCCATTTCATTCTAGACTACTTGTGAATGTTTCCACTTTAAACAAGTTGTAAACATTTCCATTTCATTCTAAATGAGTTGTGAGTGTTTCCATTTCATTCTAAACAAGTTATAAATGTTTCAATTTTATTCTAAACAAGTTGTGAATCTTTCCATTTCTTTCTAAACATGTTTGGAATGTTTCCATTCCAACTACTTGTGAATGTTTCCATTTAATTCTAAGCAAGTTGTGAATGTTTCTATTTCATTTTAAACTAGTTGTGAATGTTACCATTCCAAACAAGTTGTGAATCTTTCCATTCCAAACTATTTTTGAATGTTTCTCTTTCATTCTAAACAAGTTGTAGATGTTTCATTCCAAACAAGTTGTGAACGTTTCCACGTCATTTTAAAAAATTTACGAGTGTTTCCATTTCATCATAAACAAGTTGTGAATCTTTCAAGTTCCAAAATAGTTATGAATATTTCCTTTTGATTCTAATCTAGTTGTGAATGTTTCCATTTCATTTTAAACAAGTTGTGAATGTTTCCATTTCATTTTAAACAAGTTGTGAATGTTTCCACTTCACTCTGGTTGTGAATGTTTCCATTCCAAACAGGTTGTCGATGTTTCCATTTCATTCTCAACTAGTTGTGAATGTTTCCATTTCATTCTAAACTAGTTTTGAAGGTTTTGATTTCATTCTAAACAAGTTGTTAGTAATTTCATTTCATTCTAAACAAGTTGAGAATGTTTTCAATTCTTTCCAAACAGGTTGTGAGAGTTTCCATTCCATTCCAAACTTGTTGTGAGTGTTTCTATTTCGTTCTAAACAAGTTGTGAATGTTACAATTTCATTCTAAACTTGTTGTCAATTTTTTCATTTCAAACAGGTTGTGAATGTTTCCATTTCATGCTAAACTAGTTGTGAATGTTTCCATTTCATTCTAAACTAGTTGTGAATTTTTCCATTTCATTCAAAACTAGTTGTGAATGTTTCCATTTCATTCTAAACTAGATCTGATTCTTTCCATGTCATAATAAACTAATTGTGAATGTTCCCATTTCATTCGAAACAAGTTGTGGATCTTTCCTTTTGATTTAAAGAAAATGTGAATATTTTCATTTGATTCAAAACTAGCTATGATTGTTTACATCTAATTCTAAACAAGCTGTTAATGTCTCCATTTCATTCTAAATAGACTGTGAATGTTTTCATTTCATTCTAAACTAGTTGTGAATGTTTTCATTTCATTCTAAATAAGTTGTGAGTGTTTCCAACACATTCTAAATTGGTTTTGTGTGTTTCAATTTCATTTTCAACTAGCTGCGATTCTTTCCATCTAATTAGAAACAAGTTATGATTGTTTCTATTTCATTCATAACAAGTTGTGATGCTTTCATTTCATTCTAAACTAGTTGTGACTGTTTCCATTCCAGACAAGTTATGAATGTTTCCATTTCCCTCTACAAATGTTGTAATTGTTTGCATTCCAAACAAGCTATGAATGTTTCCATTTAATTTTAAACAAGTTGTGAATGTTTCCTTTTCTTTCTAATCTAGTTGTGCATGGATCCATTCCAAAAAAGTTCTGAATATTTCCATTCCATTCTAAACAAGTTGTCACTTTTTCCATTCCATTTTAAATTAGTTTTGAATGTTTCCATTCAAAACAAGTTATGAAGGTTTCAATTCCAATACAAGCATGTTGTGAAAGTTTGCATTTCATTCTAAACAACTTCTAAATGTTTTCATTTCATTCTAAAATAATTGTGTATGTTTCCATTCCAAACAAGTTTTGAATATTTCCATTTCATTCTAACTAAGTTGTGAATGTTTCCATTTCATTCTAAACAAGTTGTGAATGTTTCCATTTCATTCTAAACAAGTCATAAATGTTTCTAATTCACTATAAACTAGTGGTGAATGTTTCCATTCAAAACAAGTATAGGGTTTCGAGAGCCAAACAAGCACAATAGAATTTACCCGAAACACTCTAGGATCCAAGTGAAACGGGGTAAACCAAGTGTTCAAAAATTTTCATACATAATTTGTTTGAGATATTTCGCCCAACTATAGAGTCAAATCACAAAAAGCCCTAAACAACTGATGTGCTCAAGCTTTCTGATAGCCAAACGCTATCGCCTCTATCTGGCCGAACTCCCTGCCACAAGAATGGCCAGAAGAAGCTGGCGCTACCCGAGAAAAGGTGTGATCAAACACCTCGGGAGATAGCGGAAGAGCTCCGAGCCCGGCACGCCAGGAGAACCCGAGGACACTACTTGCCCCCCCAAGGTTGTGAACAGATCGCCTTTGGAAAAGCGGCACCAGACATAGCGAGCCGAACATGATATCCCCGAAAGGCGGAACTCCCTTAAACTGGGAACCCCCGAATTGAGGACTTGTTTCCCGAAGAGGCTCTGTCCGTACCAAAGGACGACCTCACCCAGGGACCTTGGGAGTACGGCAGGAGCATTTATGGAAGCATTTAAGGAA
>KK900787.1:0-16819 GCA_000696445.1 Aquilaria agallochum
ATTACACATGCTTTGCTCCAATTATTGTATATATTTACCAACGCGTGACACTTGGAACCTAATTCCAACGGTCATAACCGTTGGAATATATCAACGGCTCAGCCGTTGGTAACGGAAAAATAAAAAAACCCCAACAATGCGTGCACGTTGGAAAAATTTTACCAACGGTTCTACACGTTGGTAATTACCAATGTCTTGACCGTTGGTAAAAAAACAGTTGGAAAAGACGAGTTTTTTAGTAGTGTCAAACATTACAGAAAAAGAAAATACAGGTTTGAAGTGGATCAAAACGTGTCAACAGTTCTCAGATTCTTAGCTGTTTGAAATGGTTTTAACCATTTTTAACCTTAGTCATATATGATGAAACATGGTCTGAACAGAGTTATATTTCACGATTAAACCGGTCCAACCATTTGGTCCTGTCCGGTTCTGCCAACTGTGATTGGTGTTTGTCTTAATTACAATTGAAGTTAGTCTCTTGTTTTTTAATTTATTGAGGTAGTAGTTAACTCTCGTTAATCAAATAGATACCCAATAATTTTAGGCATAATTTAGATACTAAGATTCGAGGTAGTATTTAACTCTTGTCCCTACATACCTTTTGCGAGATTGAGAATCGAGGTAGGAACCATCATCACCCATAAAAGAGTTCATTGAGTAACAAAACATTTATGTATTTTCTTTTCCATTAATTATGTACATGCAAGTTGAAAAGTTTCATACATAAAAAAGTAACAATACACCAAAACGGTAAGAGGACAACAAAAAATTACTAAGCTCCATGATGTTTATCTTAACCTAGACTCACCCTCGGTATTTCCATAAACCCACATAACCCTATCCTTTGCTAGCTCCAGTACGTCCATTTCGACGGTGGCCCCTGTAATATGTTGAAATTCCTTTAGCACTCCCCTGCCCTTCTCCTCCACCGGTGCCCCAAACCTTCCAACATGCAAGAGGGAATGGCAAAACGAACTCTTGTTTATTCCCAAATTCAGAACCTGAAATGGGTCTTATTTCCACCTTCCAATATCTCTGAACACTTTCAAGGAAACCAACGAAAAATATATACTTAACTTTAAATTCCAAAACCCTTGCAGATTACATTTGTATTGAAACGCTTGTCAGTCCCAAAACCAAATTAAGTACCACTTCATATTTTTCCATTCTCACACTACTAAAAAAATCATTATTTCCAACTGCCAATTTTCCAACGGTCTCAACCGTTAGAGAGCAAACAAATGTTTTTTAACTGCCTAGCCGTTGGAAATATTAGGTCCTAGCCGTTGGAAATATTAGGTCCAAAAAATGGTGGTTGTTTTGTGTTAATGGTTTCCAACGGTGTTAGCCGTTGGAAAATTTCCAATTGTGTTGGCCGTTGGAAAAGGGGTAGTATTAATTACCAACTGTTTTGGCCGTTGGAGAATGTCAGTTGGAGTTTCCAACAGCTAAAGCCGTTGGAAGTTATAAAATTAATGAAACGCTACGTTTTGTTTTTTATTTCCAATGGCTTAGGCCATTGGAAATTTTAAGTTTAAATCATCCCCTACCTCCAGCCTGCTTTATTTTCACGACAGATTCCATTTCTCTTCCTCTGCTCTCCACACGCACACACAGCACAACGCGACGCCAACCGCCGATGAAGCTTTGAACCCCGTTTTCGACGCTGGCATTGGGTTCTGTAGAGGTGAAATAGCTAGATCTGGTACATTTTCATTTTTGTTTTCTCTTTCGTTTCAGATTTTGGTACATGGCTGTTGTTTGAGGTTTAAGATGTTCATGGTCAAAGATCTTGCTTGTCTTGCCAGATTCAAAGTGATTCCCACTCATTTTCGAAGTTGATTTTCGGATTTGAGGTTAGTAAATAATAATATTTATTTAAGTTTTTTTTTTACCAAAAATTATAGTTAACCCGTTATTTGCTAAGTAATTTTAGTTTGAAATATGTGAAATGCATGTGATTTGTAGTTGTTGATGGTTGGAAGTGAAGTATTTAGGTTACCCATTGATATTTTGAATTTTTTCCAATTTTGTCAAATATTTTTAATTTTTGGGTTTAATTTAAAATTAGGGTATAATTAGTTTTAATTAAATGATAGTTTAATTGGGTAGTATATTTATGTGTGAAATTAGGACATTGTTAGTTTAAGTACGATTGTTTAATTGGATTTATTTTTAAAATTTTTTAAGTTATGGAATTAATATAAATGTACAATATTTTTATATTTAAATAAGGTTGTTTGATTAAGTTTGACTTTTAATATAATATATGTATAATAACAATAATAATAATAGTAGTACTAATAATAATAATAATAATGAAAATAATAATAATAAAAATAATAAGAGTAGTAGTAGTATAGTACTTAGTAGTATAGTAGTAATAATAATAATAATAATATGAGTAGTAGTAGTATAGTAGTTAGTAGTATATAAGTAATAATAATAATAATAATAATAGTAATAGTGGTAGTAGTAGTAGTAGTAATAATAATAATAAGTTTGTTTGATTAAGTTTGACTTTTAATATAATATATGTATAATAACAATAATAATAATAATAATAATAATAATTATTATTATTATTATTATTATTATTATTATAAGTTTGTTTGATTAGGTTTGACTTTTAATATAATATATGTATAATAACAATAATATTAATATATCATATATGTAATAAAAAGTTAATGTTTGATTATATATGATACATTATAGTATAAATGATACAAACATTTTAATATATTATTCATTATATCCCTAACCTCTAATTAACTAACCTTAAGCCTAATAAGCATTAACAGTAAGCCTCAAATACAAACCTTAAACCTATATCCCTAAACATCCTATAAACCCTAAACTCTAATTATATTCCCCTAAACCCACAACCTTAAACCTTAGTAGTATTAACCCTAACTAAACCCTAAATCCTAAATACGCATTATTATATGTAATTTTTGTAGAAGGTTTTTAAATTTGTCTGATTTAATGATTTAATTATAATTTAGTATATACTTAGTTTTAACGTACATTGTTTAATTGAGTGAAATATTAATGCATGCAATTAAAAATAATATGTTGGGTATTGATATATGTAACTAGGTAAGAATTTAATTTTTATTTTATTTTAATTTAGGGAATTAATTTTATAGTATAGTTCATGCTTTTTGAGATGTCATAAAGGTAAATATATAATTTGCATTGCTAGGACTTCATGGAACAAGAACGTAGTTGGATGTATAGTAATTGTTTTTTACCTGGGCGAGTTGGGCACAAAGAGAAGTGGGAGACAGGGGTTGAGCAGTTCATAACATTTGCCTGTAATAATCCAGACCATATGGATGGAAACAAAATACGTTGCCCGTGTTGGAGATGTAAAAATTTGAGGTTTAAGGGTTGTGATGACGTTAGAGTGCATCTATACAAATGGGGTTTCATGCCTTATTACACTAACTGGACAGCTCATGAGGAGCCGTTTAATGATCTTCCGCCTCAGCCGTTTCAGAATTGTGACTAGTATGAGCAGTATGAGTATAGTTCAAATGTAAACCCATATGCTCGAATGGTATTTGATGCAGTCGGACCAAGTTCGCGTCAGAATTTCACACGACGACTACACCTCTATGGGATAGATGTGATACGCATTCTGAGCTGTCTACTACAGTTCATTTGTTAAACCTTAAAGCAGAATATCACATACCAAGATGGTGTTATGATGGTATCGCAGCCTTGATGAAAGAGACACAGCCAAGTGACAGCAAGATGCTATCCAATTAGTATGAGACGAAGAAATTAGTTTCACACCTTGGTTTTACGCATCTTAAAATTGATGATTGTGTTAACGACTGCATGTTGTTTTGGAATAATAATAAAGATGCTACACACTGCAAGTTTTGTGGTGAATCTCGGTTTAAGCCGAGAAAAGCTGGAAGGGGTAAAGATAGAGCAAGAAAAACCATGCACCATTTACCACTAACTCCTCGCCTTCAGCGACTATATGCTTCACTTTCAATTGCAGAGCACATGAGGTGGCACAGTGAGCATCGATCTGAGCCAAATGTTTTAAAACATCCTTCAGATGGGGAAGCATGGAAACATTATGATTCCACGTATCCGTGGTTTACCGCGGAGCCCCAAAATGTTCACCTTGGAGTTTGTTCTGATGGCTTTGTTCCGTTTGGAAACTCTGGTAAACAATATTCATGTTGGCCGGTCATCGTTACTCTGTATAATTTGCCATCGTGGATGTGTATGAAGAAACCATATATGTTTTTGACTGCATTGATACCGGGCCCTGATGAATACTCATAAGTGCATTGTTATTAAAAGTTAAAATCATCATTATACACTTTGAGTATGATTAATTTCTATATTCTTAGCATTTTTCCATCAGGTTACTATTCATGTATTTTTACTATTCACACGCGTTTTTACTATTCACTTGTCATTCACCGATTTACTGTTCATATGCATAGTCACTGTACATACCCAGTTTACTATTCATTAATATTAAAATATATATATTAAATAATTATTTTTTATGTAGGTAAAAATCATCATTTGGCAGCCCTTCACGAGAAAAAAATCATATCTGGAGCTGTAAGCATCGAAACTGAGTGATTCCAAATTCATTTGAAAGCCAACACATAGATCTTCAACTATGCTTTATTCCGCAAGCTAGTTTGATCGTTCTCATTGCCAAAATCTGATTATAGATGAGACCCTTCATTATTTTGTGTGCTGAAGAGCAGTTTCGGTAGAAAAATCATAACTTGAGCTACAGATGTTCAATTTGAATGAGCAAGCTATCAATTTGAAGCTAAATAGGAGATCTACAACTTCTATGCTTTGAGGAAGAGTTGATCTAATCTCTACGATGTCCAAAAAATTAAAATAAGTTGCAGCCTGCCATTGTTGATTTGTATTTACCTACATTTTACCATTTTATTTTTACCATTTCACCCACCCCAAAACTCTATAAATAGGCACCTTGGGGGGAGGGTGAAGGTTGCCATTTTCTTAATCCATTTTCTTAGGCCTCATTTATGTTCTTGTATCATCTTTAGAATTTCTTCTTTAGTTTTGTTCTAGTTTTCAATACTGAAGCTCTGTCTAAGTATTTTCTCGTTCTTGTTCTTGTTCTTCCTTTGATCTTTCAATCTATGTTTATTTCATCTTTCTACATGTTATTTACTTTTATTATGTCTAACTTATCTTCTTTTTGCTAAGGTGAAAGGGTGAAGTTTTTGGTGTAGAGGTTATGATTGATTTGAATGGATCACAACGTTAACGGTATTTTCTTCCTTAATCTATTTAACTTTCTTTCTTGTTAAGTAGGAGTCTTGATTTATCATAGTCAAATTATTGGCATAAAAGCTACTTGATTCCCTCTGTAAAACATGGCTCTACCGACTATATTGAAATTTTGAGTTATTGTCGACAAAGGTAAGTATGATGAATACTTGAATCCATTAACAAGTGTTGGCGTTTTAAGATCAATGAACTTTAATACTAATTGAATTCCCCGATTGGGAACTCCTTTATGTGTAGATCTCAATTGAGTGGTAAGATGAGTTAAAAATTAATCATAACCAATATACTAAAAGTGGATCCCCTAACTTTAGCTATTTTATTTGAATTTGAATTTTTAATCAACACTTGTTCACACCTTTCACGAAAACCTACCTTTTTAAATATTTGTAATTTATATTTCTTAATTCTCTTCCCTGTGGTTCGACACTCGGACTCCTGAGATTTTATTACTTGCGACAACCTACACTTGGGTTACAACTGCTAAAGTGTAGCAGGCCCTCGGAGTCCACGTCAAAATATTGATGTGTATTTACAACCTTTTATTGATGAATTGAAGCAGTTGTGGGAGGATGGGGTCGAAACATGGGATGTTTCACTGAAACAAAATTTTCAGCTCCGAGCTTCAATTTTGTGGATGATAAATGACTTCCTCGCATATGGGATGTTGTCAGGATGGATGACTCATGGGAGGTTATCTTGCGCTATTTTCACGGATTATAGTAAAGCCTTTCAGCTTGAGCACGGGAGGAAAACTTCATTCTTTGATTGTCATCGGCAATTTCTCGAGTTGGATCACCCATACAGAAGAAACAGACTTGCCTTTAAGAAAGGAAAAGTCGAGAAATCATTGCCTCCTGAGCGTCTTTTGCCTGAAACAATGTTTGAACATATCTTACATTTTCCATCTGTAGTTCAGAATGGACAGGTTTTGACCATACCAGTTTATGGTAGAACTCATAATTGGACAAAATGAAGTATTTTCTGATAGTTGCCTTACTGGAAGAATAATTTAATCCGCCATAATTTGGATGTGATGCATATAGAGAAGAATGTGTTTGATAATATATGGAATATAGTTATGGATGTGCGAAAAAAAACTAAAGACAACGTGAAGGCTCGTAAGGACCTTGAGATGTTGTGCAGTCGATCAGAGCTAAATTTAATTGCACAAGCCAAAGGTCGAGCATTCAAACCCAAAGCCACTTTGACACTAAACACAAAGCAGAGATCTGATGTGCTTAATTGGGTTAAAACACTTAAGACTCCCAAACTCCCAGACAGTAATGTAAGTCATATGTCTGATATGAAAAGCCATGATTGTCATGTAATGATGCAGAGGCTCCTCCCAATAGCCCTTGAAATGATACCTGAAAATATATGGAAACCGTTGACCGAGTTAAGCCAATTCTTTCGAGATTTATGCTCTCCAGAGTTAGATGTGAATCACATGATCAAGTTGGAAGCCAATATTCCTGACATACTCTGCAAGTTGGAAAGAATTTTTCCACCTGTTTTTTTTATTCGATGGAACATTTGTCAGTCCACCTACCTTACGAAGCATGGGTTGGAGGCCCCGTTTAGTATAGGTGGATGTACAAATTTGAGCGTTGTATGCATGACCTAAAAATGAAGGTATCAAATAAGGCTCATGTAGAAGGTTCAATTTGTGAAGCCTATATAATTGAGGAGACCTCAACATTCTGCTCTCACTACTTCGAATCTCATATTCCACATATGACAACTAGAGTACCTCGAAATGATGATGGCGAACCAGGACCATATGATGAATCCTTGTGATCTATCTTCAGATACCTGGGTCGTCCATATGGTGTATCAAGATATCGATATCTTGATGACAATGAAATGAGGGTCACAACTGCATATGTCTTACTGAATTGTAAGGAGGTGAAGTCGTACCTCGAGTAAGTGCCATAACCTAACTTTTCTTTATATACTCTACTATAATATTAATATTTTTTTGTTTTTATATACTCTAGTCATAAAGTTTATGCTCCATTGACCTCTATCTATATCTTGTAGGCAGTTTGTTGGTGAACTGTGTATGCGTGAACCCAATATAGCTATGTCAGACCTGGATGTCTACATAGAGAATAACTTTGCCACATGGCTTAGAAACTATGTAAGTTACTTACTCTTGAATTTTAGCCATATTTTTCTTTTCGAGGGGAAGACATATTCATATTATTGATATATGTACCTAGATGAATGATGTCTGTAACACAATCACGGACCACTTTTTATGGGATGTTGGATGTGGGCCATCACGTCGTGTCGACACTTAGCTTGTTTATTTCATAAATGGGTACAAGTTCCACATTAGCAACTGGGGTCGCGACAAAGCAACATATAACAGTGGAGTATGTATAAGGACTTCAGGATCGAGTGAGGTTGAATGTGATTTTTATGAGGTGTTAGAAGAAATCATTCAACTCGAATATCCTGGATGGCCACACAGAAATGTTGTATTGTTTAGGTGTGCTTGGTTTGACCCTACTCCAGATCGTGGCACTCGGGTTCATAAACAATATGGTATAGTTGAGGTTCGTGATGGTCACCGATATGAGAAGTTTGACCCGTTCATTTTTACATCTCAAGCTAATCAAGTTTACTACACCCCTTACCCAAGAAAGTCACGTGCAAAAACGGGGTGGTTAGCTGTTTTGAAAATCAAACCTAGATGCATAATTCATTATAATGTAACTGACATCGAAGATGCATTTCAGGAAGAATTATTGGCTAGTGTGAACAATCCTCCCATAATTATGGATGACCCAATCGACAATTTAGCTGAAACAGAAGTGGGGGAAGCTGTAGATGATGACATGCCGATCAGGGAAGAAACTTTGCAACATGACAATGAATCTGACCATGAAGAGTCTCTTGAAGCAAGTGATGAAGAAGATGAATTTGAATCTGGGGATACTGATAGTAGCGAATCAAAGGCAAAAATTGAGGACGATGAAATGTAAAAGTGCAATTACTGATAAAATGTAATGTGAACGTGGAATAACTTTTAATATGTAAATGCTAAGTCCAAGTTGAATGTGGTAAATGCAGTGGCAATACTAAGATTTTTTTCCAACCATGTTATTTTTTAAAACTGTTGTCTAGTTTTTTAAAATAATGCAGATGCCACCTAAAGGAGATGCGACATATACACGTCGCCCAGGGAAAAGCCTATTTCAGCAGATGAAAGAAGTGTTAGCAAAACGAATTGCCAGACATGAAATGGCAGGCCAACCGCATTCCTGTCATTCAGCTTCACAATCCTCAACAGAACAAACAACTGTTCCAGATCCCAACCCTCATATAGGTGATATTCGCATTACTCTAGTCGGCCATAGTGCTAGTCAATCTACTGAAGCCCCTGTAGCTTTACCCGATGGTGGGAATTCCAATGGTCAGTCAGCGGTATCCTAAGCACCGATTCAGGCACACTTACTGCTAACACCTCATGGTAACACGTAAGTAATACACCCTTTTGAACCCTAATAGTTTATGTTACCTCAAGGGACATCATGACTAGACGAGCGCAAGCCCAACAGATATTCAAGCATGGTGGCGCGTATTTGAGGTTTGCACTTTCTTCTCACTTGCTCAACTTTAGCAATCATGTTGCCAACTATTTGATTGTAATAATTTTTTTTAACGTGCAAAGATTATGTGAGTGAGATCCAGCTCACCATAATGAGGTCTATCGCGTTTGGCATATGATGGCGGCTAATCATTACCGATCGATGCTGGGTGACATCCGCCGGGAGTAAAATCTGGCAAAACGGCGAGCAAGGGCATCTTTTATGACTAACGCACAGTATGCAAAAATGGAGGAATGATGGGCTTCAACAGAGTTTCACGAGCGATAGGCAAGGGGTAAGACAATGTGAGCATCATCATCGCAGTCATCTAACTCAACAGGTGCATGCAGTGCTACTTAGGCAGGAGGCTCTATTTCAATTACTGAACACTAAGAGCGAATGGTAAAATTATCAACCTTTTTTACACATAATTCAACTTACTTATGTTGTAATAAAATTAATCTTACTACGTTTCCAATGTAGCGCGAAAAAGATCTAGAGAACATGGACCCTGGCTTGTTCAAGGTGATGCAGCAAACTTATAAGAAAAAGAGCGAGGAATACGTTAACAGGCGGACTGAAAAAGTGGCGGTAATTATCATGTTAGAGAATTACATGCCATTTTGATAGAGTTACTAATAAACTATCTTTACTCTTTATGAAGGCAATAATAACTATTGAGATTGAGGAACAAACACAGCAAATGGATGACGAAGAAGGCGCAGATGACATTGATGAGGTTGCGATCATGAGTGCAGCTGCTGGTGGCAAGAAGAAAGGGCGTGTATTTGGCATTGGATCACAACAACATGTTGTGCCTGGACGACGACGACCGGAGATTACTCCTGCAACACATGTTGATGTCACACAGACTCCGGAGTTCACTGAACAAGTACAGCGAGTGGTAGCGGAGCAAACTGCACAACAAGTATCACATTATGAGTAGAAGCTGGAACGTCTAAAGAGGAGACAACGAGCTGAGCTGGAGTACATATGTAAATCAATTGGCATTCCCCCGCCCACACCTGCTGCAGATGATATAGATGCCTAGGGATCGGATCAAGACTAGATCAGGTATATCATGCTACTATGTGTGTTTATTAACAAACAAACACTTATTAGGAAAATGAAACTATGTAATTTCTATATTGTATGTTTTTATGTGGATTTATAAGTACATTTATGTAATGACTTAGTAATTTCAATTGTGTATATTTTTATGTCGTTTTATAACTACTTTTATGTAATATCAGTTCGAAATTTGACTACATACGATACAATTATTTGGACTATAACATGTTGACGTTCAAACTAAACCTTGAATTGGAATTAACAGCACGAGGATAAATAATATAAATAAATAAAAAAATTCCAATGGCCTCAGCTGTTAGAAACTTTTCCAACTGCTGAAGTAGTTGGAAATATGGCCACATTTAAGTAGTTGGAAAAATCTCTAACGGCTTAAGCAGTTGGAAATATGGCAAAATTTTCCAACTATCTTGGCAGTTGGAAATAGTTGGCACACCAAAACAAAAAAAAAAATTAATTACAGCCGTTGGAAAATTTTCAACAGCTGCTTTTCCAACGACTGACTGTTGGAAGTTCCAACGACCAAGATCTGGGACATTGGAAGTTCTACTTCCAATGAACGAATTACTAACTGCTTTGTTTCCAACGGCTTTATGTTAGAAACTTCAAAATTTCCAACTACATGCCGTTGGAAAATTGCCCTTTTTTTTTAGTAGTGTGAAGTGAAAAAACAAAGATTTTCCGGTGCTCATTGTCTGATCCCAAATCTGATCCTATCACCACCGCCGCCGTAATGAAAGTCGCTTCCATTCCTTAAGGATTTAGTTAATATAATATCATTGTTTTGGATATTATAAAATAAATACAAAGGGACTTGGTCTCTCATAGTTTCCTCCTAATTCCGGAGCCAACCCACTGTGACTCTTCCGGTCTTTGAAAGAGCATTCTTGACACGTGCTCACACAAAAGAACGAATTTAAGAAAAGAAAGAAAGAAGGAAGAAGGAAGAAACGCCACTTGAGCTAGCTAGCTAGATTCTGGACCTGAGATGGACATGTTCTTCTTGCTGATTAAGAAAACAAACCAACTTATCCATCAGATCCACAGCTTGTTGGGACTTGGGTTTGAACAAATGAAAGATATGGCCAACTCCTTTTGTCTGCACCATCTCCACCTTTCCTGGCCACCCCCTTTTCTTCAGTTCCTCATGGTACCAAATACCGGCCTTGAAATATTCATCTTTCGCCGGATCAGTCACAAATATTAGTATCTTCTCACACTTAATCGAACCAATCTCCGACAAACCGGGTCTCATTCTCCGATCCTCCAAACCTTTGTTCTTAGGGCACAAGTACCACCAGATGGTATCACTTTTTGGATCTGAACCCCCAAAGAAAGGGTGCACATAAGCTAAGCCGGCCAACTTTATCCCTGTTAAACCTGTCTGACCTGCTCGCACGGCTGCGTTGTGCATTATGTTACCCCCGGCGCTATCACCTGCCAGGAACACCCGGTTCATATCCGCATGGTTATTCACCCACGGGTCCGGGCCATTTCCATTTGTATGGCTCGACAGCCACTGGAGTGCCCCCAGTGCATCGTCATAGCATGCCGGTATCTGGTGCTCGGGTGCCAGGCGATACTCGACGGAGATAGCGAGTACGTTGGCTTTGGCCGCGACGGAGCTCACGTAGTTGTGATAGAGACGGCTAAAGGCTGACCCCATACAGAAGCCGCCACCATGGTAGTAAACGAGGACGGGGAGCTTTGTATGTGGGTCGGGGACTCGAGGCATAAACACCCGGGCGGAGAATGGGCCAATAATGACGTCCTTGCAGAGAACGCCGGTATGAGGGTCATCATGCGGCGGCGTTTTTGTGATGATCTTACACCTTTGGACGGAGCCATCTTTGAAAACTATGAAATAAGGGGAGAAATCAAGAAGTATATTATTGGTTTCGGTTGCTTGTTCTTGCATTTTTTTCTCACTCTAGCTTCGGGTACATTCGTTACGCTTAGGTTGCGTGTCATATATATAACCAACGAATAGCAAGTTTCGGGCTAACACAGACTTGTCCACGAGATATGAATAATATTTCTTTGCTTCTGTGTACCAAAAAAAAGAAAAGAGATATGAATAATATTTACATTTATATCCCCCAAGTTTGGAAAGTACTCTTCCTTCTCACGATTTGAGAAAGAAATACTTTCTGCTTTGGGCATGGCGTGCGTATGGTAGAGGACAAACTGATTCAGGCACCTCTTCGTTCTTCCAAGTATCTTCGGGTTGCGGCGTAGTCAGCTTTCAGAGCTGGGTATGGGATGTCCAAGGTAAAATCGTTTACTTATATAGATGAAATAATAAGACAACATTAAGGTCAGTGGAAAGATATGTCCCGCTAGAACAATGTAGTCTTAATAAGTCGATAAAAAATTATATCACACTGAAACAGAATTTAGTAATTGCTAAATATTTGTAATTAACATGATGGAAAATCTAAGCACATGAAAAGAACAATCTACAAGAAAGAAAAACTGCTATAACATTCAAATTACATAAACAGAGAGGAATACTCTATCGCAAAACTTACCAAGTTGCAGCAGAAAAACAAATTTTTATTCTTACAGAACTGGTGAAGATGACGCCATCTTTGAGACACCATTGAATTTATGAAGAAGAATATTCAAATTCGGGGCTGCTAAATGTTTTTTTTTTCTGTCCTTTTATGTTAAATGATACGTAGTTTTATAATTTTTAGAATTCATTATGTCTTTATGTGCATGTAAAGATTTGTGAAATTTGTACTATTTCCTTTTTGGCTGAGACCACAAAGGTTCAACCATTTTAATTCGATAGCTTCACCACCCTTAAAGTATTATAATTATTTTATTTTAATTTTTTCTTTTGTAAAATATATACGCCGCCCCCACGCTGTCGGCCCCACGGTGACTTCAGATGACTGTTTAGCATTAAAATTGTTTGCCTTAATACATAAAATAAGCTAGCATTCCTTCCAACCTTTGACAATTCACCCGAAAATTACCAATAATTTATTAATTTTTTGACTAGATTGTAAATATTGGTACAAATAAAACAAAAGCAGGCAAAAGGTTGAAATCAATCACAAACATCAAAGGACAAGTAGAATATGTGGTAAATGACCCAAAAAAGTCAACGCATATTCAAGAATTCTGCAATGCAAACAAAGTATTTGGAGCTTATTCAAATAGAGGCAACTGATCATGAGACGAAGTTTATGAAATTCTCTACCTAGTTACATGTTGCAACAAAATTTAAAACAAGTATATTACTACCTCTTTTCTACGGTGGCAATCCTCTATATTTCACTAGGTGGATATCTCTAAGCTAAACTTCCTTAACATAAAAAACCTAAACTGCAAGCCGCCATTCCCCCCTTTCTTCTCTTTATCACCTATCTCCTTTATTCTCCACACCTTCAAATGGTGTTTGGATACCAATCCAACCCTATCAACTGCTTTATTGCTGTTATACCACTTGATCAAACACTCTCATCTTTTTTTTCACTATTTATTCTTCCTCCCCCATCCTCCACAAAACTATTTTATTAGTATTAGCAAGAATATCATTTGGTTCATCCAATGCTATACAATAGAAAAATCCAAATGATCTATTTCGGTGCTAATGGATTAAGCGGTACATGAAAATTGACAAGATATAGGTGGTTGAGACATTTCAGAATAATGGATTAGGTGATGATGTTCATCCGTTTGAGTTATCATCCATGTTTTATGCTTGGGTAGTTTGTTAGTCGAATCAAGTGTTGGTAT
The DNA here is from genome assembly GCA_000696445.1 of Aquilaria agallochum. Taxonomy (NCBI): domain Eukaryota; kingdom Viridiplantae; phylum Streptophyta; class Magnoliopsida; order Malvales; family Thymelaeaceae; genus Aquilaria; species Aquilaria agallochum. Next base: position 13,749 of record KK900787.1, read on the forward strand.
GTTAGTCCTTTTTTTATCAGCAAAGCAAAAAATTTTATTGATAAAACTAGCAAGAAGCTGGAACCAACAGTACAAGAAATAAGAGATATGAAAGAAGTAGTGTGCCTAAGAAACTCTACATGTAGAGTGAAGGTTAGAACACCAATCTACATAGGAAGCAAAAGGTCTATTCATCCTTGTTGATAGCTAGAAATGGGCGAGCATTTATACTAAGGAGAAAACATCATGAGAGTGATAGTCTTTGTTGTAAAAAATGACTATGTTCCTTGCCTTCCAAATGAGCCACAATGCAACCTTCAACTTTAGGTCCTACACCATCCTACAATTTGTCGAACTTGAGGATAAAGGAATAGTTTACTCCCCACCAAGCATAAATGGAAGACCAAATTTTTCTCACTTGAAAGCACATGATGAAAAGATGAATAATGTCCTCGACATGGTGCAGTCATAGAGGGCACAAAGGTAGTTACTCATGCATTGCCTTTGCTTGAAGGTTATAACTTGTTGCAATTTTATCCTGAATAGTTCTCCAAGAAAAAAGATTTACTTTGATTAGGCACCTCATGTTCCACGTAAAGCCTTATGCTTGTTGAAAGACTTCTACATGAATAGAATCAATATAGGTTGCAAGACTTCTGATAAAGAATTGTCCATCATTGTTGATTTTCCAAAGATGAGTGTGCAAAGATTTCCTCTTAGCACAATAGAATCTAACAGGACATGCATTACTAAAGAAACTAGCCTTTCCAATGGCCATTACCAACGTGCATGCATAGGAAAATTCAACATTACCAACGTGTAGCCGTTGGTAAATCGATCATTGGAAACCATATTACCAATGGCCAAAACTTAAGCCGTCAGTAATTTCCTACTTAAGCACGTTGGTAATTTGGCCGTTGCTAAATTACCAACAGTCGTAGACCAGAAGGATTTTCCAATGGCCTAAGGTATTTCCAACATTTAAGCATTGGTAACTTACCAATTGGTTAAGCCGTTGGTAAATTACCAATGTATTAAACCATTAGTAAATTACCAACGAGTTGGGGCATTGGAAAAAATTTAAAAAAAAAGTAAAAAAAATAAATATAAATTGATAATATATTTTATATAATACCAAATTATATTTTATATTTATATAAAATGCATTTTGTATTAACAAATATTATATTTTATATTTTTTCAAAAAATATATTTACTAAAATTATATTTTGTAGTTACAAAATTAAAAATCATAAGAACCACAAAATTACAAAATCACTAAATCACAAAAATAACAAAATCACAAAAATCATTTAAATTAAAAAAATCACAAAAAATAAGAAAAACTAACAAAATCACAACAACTTAAAACAAATATTCAGAAAAATCATATAAAATGCAAATAATACAACAAAACCACAATTTAATACTAGATCTGAAAAAATAAAAAACATAAATTACAACATAAATTACAAAAATTCAAAAAGAAGATTTGCAAATACGACAGGCCAAGGAGCATGACAAAGTGAGGAATGAAGGCGGATGTCGATGAACGGTGAACGGAGAAGCCAAGGGGATGGAGAGAAGACAATATCGATGAGCCAAAGGAGGAGCAGCGAACAGTAATTAGCGGTAACAGCGAGAAGACGGAGAGATGACAAAGAGGACAATGGCGAGGTGACGAAGAGATGACGGCGAACGGCGATGAGTAGAGCAACCGAGATAGAGAAGGGTTCGGGCGAAATGATGGCGAACAAAAAGATGACAGTGAATGGCCGATAGCAACCCGATGGAGAAATGATGAGGGACGGCGGAGAGTAGATGAGAGGGCGAGGCGAGGGAGGGAAGATAAAAAGGATAGTGTAAAGTAGATTATAGGGTGAGGCGAATGAGGGAAAATGATCAGAGGCATGGGGGAGAGTAGATGAGAGGGCAAGGCAAGGGAGGGAAGATGAAAGGGATGGCAGAGAGTGGATGAGAAGGCAAGGCAAGGGGGGGAGGTGAGAGGAATGACTACTGAGAGCCAATGAGAGGGCGAGGTGAGGGAGGCTGTGGGGGTAAGGGTAAGGGTTGGGTATTTATAGCTAGGGTTATAATGCTAGGCTGGGATTTGACCCAATGAATAATATATAGGTTGGTTTAGGTTGGATATTATTATTATTATTATTATTATTATTATTATTATTATTATTATTACGTGTACGATAATATATATTTTAAATTATTATTATTATTTGTAAAAAATATTTTAAAAATATTACTTTTCTTTCTAAAATATAAAATATATTTTTATATATGTGTATGATAATATTTTTATAAGGCTGCAGAGAAAGGAGGGTAAATGGGGGTGACAGATAGGTTAGGATTTTTATATAGGCTAGGTTAGGGTTATGAATTTTTTGGGCTTTATAGGCTTTTACATATATAAATATGTTCATAAAAAATCATAATTTTTAATTTCACTATATAAATATGTTCATATGTACGTTCATACACATTATAAATTCTATATATATATCTTTCTAAAATTGTAAGTATGATAAATGTGATATGTCTAATATAAATATGTGTGTGTGTGTGTGTGTGTGTCTAATATAATGTGCCATAAATTAGTATCATATTGTACAATATTATGTATCATAATATATAACATATCATCGAATATGTGTGTGTGTGTAATAGATGATATACTGTATTAGATTATATATTATATATTATGAAACATTATAGTATGTGATATATTATAATATGAAATATTATATACTATAATAATAATAATAATAATTTGGAACGAGAATTGCTTGATGTATTCAGATTTAAATAATTATAATAACAGTAATTAGGGAGATTCAATCTCACTACATAACAATAATAATAATAATATATTAGGGAGATATATTACATGATACATATGATATATTATATATTATGATACGTTATGAGACAATATGATACTAATTTATGATACATTACAATACACACACACACACACACACAAAAACACACACATATACCATATGATACTAATTTATGATACATTATATTAGATAATATAGGTGTGTGTGTGTGTGGGGGGGGGGGGGGGGGGGGGG
>KK900787.1:16886-41171 GCA_000696445.1 Aquilaria agallochum
GGGTGGAGGGGGTAAATTGCACCCGCTACCCTTAACCTTTAACTGTTGTCTCATTTTTAACCCTAACCCTCACTTTGCTCGTAGCGTATCATTAACCTCAATAAAATATTTCATTTCTGCTCCTTTTTGGACGAAAATCATTATTTTGGATGGAAAAAACCATGTTAGTAGATTACTATAGAGGAAAATCTTTATTTTAACCATCGTAAAAATCCCATTTACCAAAAAAGTCTTAAAGCTTTTAAATCTAACAAAAAAAATGTTAAAACTTTCTCTAGCCAACTTTTTCCTCCTCCTTCCTCTCCAACATCCCCATCTTGGCAGCCTCCCTCTCCTGTGAACCCCTTTCTACCTCTCACCCCTTTCTACCTCTCATCCCTCTCTTACCTTTTTCCTACAGTAAGTTTGGTTAAGCAGCTTCCTTCTCACAAATCGAGCCTCCCTCTCGTAATGGAATTGATTTTGGTTTTCACCCGCGACTCCCAGTCATCGTGCACTTGTCACCAAATCATCGTAGTCTAGTCACCACTAAATTGCCCTCGCCCACTAGCACCGAATGGAGAGGAAGCCAAATCGAGCTCCTTTCTCTCCTTCCCTCTTGCAAATCAGGCGGATTTGGATGAATCGCAATGAATTGCGACGAAATCAATGGAATCAGGCAAGAAAGGAACCATGAATCTTGATGAAATCGATGGAATTGGACAAAATCGAATCGATTCACAAGCAAGGATAGGGGAGAGGAAACGGGGATGGGTGAGTGAATAGGTGAGTGACAGTAGGGATGGTGAGTGGCAGTAGGTAAGGGAGGCAGACGAATAAGAGAGCTGGCCAAAGATAGGAGGACAAGGCGGAAAGGGAGGCCAGACATGGAGGGCTGGAGAAGGAAGAAAGGTAAGAGAGCTTGGCCTGATTTTTTGTTAGATTTAAAAGATTTAAGGCTTTTTTGGCAAGGGGGATTTTTACAAGGATTAAAACAAACACTTTTCCCTACAATAATTTGCTGAAATGGCCTTTTCCATTTTAGATAATGATTTTTGTCCAAAAATGAGCCAAAATGAAATATTTTATTGAGGTTAAGGATATGCTACAAGCAAAGTGAAAGTTAGGGTTAGAAATAAAACAACAATTAAAGGTTTAGGGTAGCGGTGCAATATTTACCGGTGTGTGTGCATGTGTAGTATATGCTATATGATATATTATGAAACATTATGATATATAATAATAATAATAATAATAATAATTTTCAAGGGGGAAATTACCAATGGCCAGACCATTGATAAATTACCAAAGCATTAAACCGTTAGTAAAAAAATACAAAATTTACCAACGGCCAAATGCGTTGGTAATTTACTAATGATCTAACGCATTGATAATTACTAATGGTCTGGCCGTTGGTAATTTACCGATTAGAAAATATATAAATTATCAACCCGTTAGACCGTTGGTAAATTACCAACGCATTTGACTATTGGTAAATTTTAAATTTTTTTACCAACGATCTAACACGTTGATAATTACCAACAGCCAAACTATTGGTAATTTGCTAGTTGGAATTGCAAGTTTTTTTAGTAATGATGTAAATTGTTCAGTTTAGTAACTTATCTCCCCTTACTGCCCAATTCAAAATCCATTGCCAAGACCACAAATTTCTAGACCACACTCTCATTTTAGCTACATGTAAAAATTTGTTGAATAGTTGTTTATCCCCTACCCACTTATCAAGCCAAAACCTAAGAGACTCCTCATTTCCAATCTTCCAAAAGAAGTAATCAACCAAGTTTATTGTTTTATTCAATAAGATCCCTCTTATAATTCTACCCCAAACCATATTGCTTCATGGTCCAGACAACCCTCCCTCTTCACCATAAATAGACACTACAATTTTCCTCCTATGAGCCTTAGTTTCTAACCTAGATCTCCACCACCATCTTGATAGAAGTGTTAAATTTATTCCTTCAAAGCTTTCCACATTTAACCCCCTAAAGATTTATCCAAAATCACCTTTGACCATGATATCCAACAAATCTTTCTATCGTTCCCCATCCTAGCTCCTTAAAAAAAATTAAGGTGAAGTGATTCAAGAGTTTTTAGCATACCTGAAGAAGCCTCAGACATGGAGAAAAAGTACAAAGGCAAGTTGGATAGGTAAGAATTAAAGAAAGTGAGCTGAGCCCCTACAGACTATGTCATTGCTTTCCATGAAGACTATCTGATCTTAAGCTTGTTAATCATTACATTCTAGGATAAATGTCTCCACATATTTGCCCTTACAGGCATACTGAGATACTAGAAGGGCGTTGAATCTTGATAGAAAATAAAGTGAGAATTGGAAAGGAAAACTAAAGAACACACTGGAAAAACCAAGAAAACTTCACTCTGATCATTGGATTGCTGATATTTATAATACATACAAAAGTAAAAAAGTCTTCAGCTAATCTCTTAATTTAATGAGCATGTCTACTGCTAGATTTGGATTGCTCTACCATATCTTTCATTGATTTACGTAGATTATAATCAAAATATCAAAAATAAATTAAAAGGATATTAAAAATATGGCTCTTAGCATCATAGCAGCTACTGTCATCACTTTTCCTTGATGCAAAAGCTATTGAACACTCCAAGCCTCTCTCTTAACATTTCAAATCTTGGCTTCTACAATCCTTTGGTGAAAATATAAGCTAATTGGTCCTTAGCATGACAATGTTTCAGCTAAATCTTCTACTCTTTGTCATCTTTTTTAATGGCATACAACTTGATCTTAATGTGCTTAGTCTTTCCATGAAAGACAAGATTCTTCATGATAACAATAGCAAACTTATTATCACACAAAATGACTATTGTTTTGGACTACTTGAACATAAAATCTTCAAGAATTTTTCTGATCCATAGTGTTTGGTTGACAACAGCTAAAGCAATGATGTTTTCAACTTCTACTGTTGATTGTGAAACACTTTCCTGCTTTCTTGAGCTACATTTGAAAATACTTGAACCAATTGTGAAACAATAGCCTGAGGTATTCTTCTTGTCAGCCTGAGATCCTGTTCGGTCACTATTCTTGAAACCAACAAGATTGATGGCAGAGTCTCTTATAGAATATCCTAAATTAATTGTGTATAAATATACCTTAGAACCCTTTAGGCAGCTTTAAAATGCATCTCTATATGTGAGTGCATAAATCTAGGCAATACATTTTAGCAAGCATAACATCAGGTCTTGTTCCATACAAAAAAAAAAAAACATCCAACCAATCTTACGTAAACATAGGCTTTTCTCTATGAATTGCTGGTGTACTAACTGAGTTGCAGCTGCTCATTTTAAATTTCTTGAGAATTTCACTAGCGTATTTATTTTGAGATATAAATATCCGTTTTGAAGTCTGCATGGTCTCTATTCCTAGACAGTATGACATTTTACTGAGAACATTCATCTCAAATATCTTTTTCACTTGGGTTATATACTGTTTCACAGCATCTGCATAACTGCCAGTAACCAAAACGTCATCCACATAAATGGAGATAATTATGATCTCTTGACTAACATGTTTCATATACATAGTTGCCTCATTGCAACTTTTCACAAACCCCAATTTCATTAAATAGTCATAAATTTTGGTGTACTAGGCCATTGAAGCATGTTTTAGGCCATATAAAGCCTTCTTCAACAAGTACACTTTATCAGTTCATCTTTTCTGATAAACCTTCTGGTTGTTCAACATAAATTTTTTCCTTCAATATTCCATTTGAAAAGGCTTATTTGACATCTAACTAAAACACTTCCCAACCTTGATGAAGAGAAATTTCCATTAAGAACTCACCTGTCAGGCTCTTATTTATCAACATATAATATAAAGAGAAATGGACACATGGGATCTTTCTGATGAAGACATTTTTCCATTAAGAACTCACCTGTCAGGCTCTTATTTATCAAAACAAAAACTGAAGCTGACTTCAAATGACCTTCAATTCATAAAATCCACTTATAATTGAAGTTTATTTAAGCCATCATTGAAAATAAAAACCTCTATTTCATATTATTAAATGCCTTTCAAAGTCAATCTTGACGAAAGTAGCTTTTTTATTTCTATCTTTTAGGATGCTCACCACCTCATTAGCAATAAGAATCCTATCAAAAATTTATCTTGCATGAATAAATCCTAATTGAGGGTTGCTAATTAGCATATGGATCTTCGATCTGAGCTTGTTAGCTAGTATTTTTGCGATTATCTTATATGTAAAGCCTATAAGACTAATAGGCCTATGGTAGTTTAGAATGGATGGATTGACTTTCTTGGGGATTAAGGAAATAAATAAGTCATTGCACCCCTTTCCAAGTCTTCTTGTAGGTTCAAAGTCCTTCATAAATCTGACAGACTGACACTATCCTCTTTAACTATATCCAGGCAGTGTTTAAAGAATCTAAAGTTCCAGCCATCGAGTCCATGCAATTTGGAGCTACCACAGTAGAACATTGCTTCATAATTTCTCACTCCTCTATTGGCCTTTCAAGGTCAATGACTTTTTGCAAACTTAATTTTTTAGATTTGCATGAAGAAAAAGCTAGTCTGTTTTTTAGCTTTCCAGTGAACTTCTCTTTAAAGTTTGTATGTTAATCTAATAGAATTCATTCTCTATTTGAAATTTTTTTTAGTTAATTGTGAGTTAACTATCCTAAATTTATTTTGATTTACATAGAAAATTTGGCTTGATCTGGTTCTCTTCCCTTCATTTTGCTGTTGCAGAGACAAGTAGCCTTTTTGTGATCATATTATATCTTTGTTATCCTTTAGAATCTTATACCATTGATTTACAAGATGTCTTTTGGCTCATTTCTAATTGAAATTAAGTACGTTTTGTCATTAAAAAAACATCCTCATGATTGATTAAGATAATTACCAATGATGTACCTATCCAAATATGCATTGCTTGACTAATACAATTTTTAGTATATATAATTTTTTTTTAAATTAAATCAGCATAATGAGTTATCATTATGTGAATATTTTAAATTTGATTATATCCAACTGTTATTTATAGGCTTGTAGCATCTATCCAACTTTTTATATATATATATATATGTATGTATGTATGTAATATCAAAAACTCCACAAGGTTGGGTGAAAATATAATTTGTCTCATCCTATTTAAGAAACATGCATGCACCATTTTCTCTGAAATTGAACCATTAATGACACTAGTGAGGAAAAGGAAAAGATTGTTTTACATTTAAATTGAAAAAAGGGATAACTTGAATTGTTCACTAGCTAGTTTAGAAACTCTTTTAGCTTTTAAACCTTAAGATCAAAAAAGGGAGAAGGGAATTCTAATAAAAACCCATTTCCTTGTGCAAGTCCAAATTTGTGTGGGTGATTTGTGACAAGACCAACAAAGAATGGTTTCCTAAAACACCAGTAAGAATCATAAGGTGAAAGTGATTATTTCAATTTTGTGTGTTGAAAATGTAAACTGGTTTTTCACTTATGACATCAAATAGCTGTCGTTAGTTTTGAATGGACAGAATTATGGTAGCTATTCATGTTTAAATACAAAAATAACACCCTAGTATTTGAAACTAATAAAATTGGAACTTCTACTAGCAAGGCAGGGTTGGATTTGCATGTTAATTGAACTCTACATGTTTTGTTTGTAGATTTCACCTTTCACATTCGTTAATTGAAAGGCAGTGTATCGAGTGTATTTTTTATTGAAAGTGGAATTGGGATTTGTAGATAATGGTATGATGATGCATTAGTTAATATATATATGGATTAAAGGTGTTGTTTGGCTATTGTTTAAGTTTTCTAGTGAAAGGGCCATGAATTTCATTGAATACTATTACTACTATTTTGTAGTATGAGTAAAATCTATGGTCCTTGGTTGAATTATATACATCTCATTTATAAGTTATGAGATTAAAAAAATAAAGAATGTTGCATCTATGTTTCTCTATGGTAAAATATATCAATATTCAATCTGGTAAAAGTCAAGGTATTATTTTGTCCAGATAATATGTTTTAGTCAAGGTATTTTACTTATTTTTTCCTGATAACAATGAGCCACCTCATTAGTTGCTTCATTTTTTTCTATTATAGTAAACATGAAGTTCAAAAGTTAGGCCTGAAGGAGGGGAGGCACTGAAGAGGGAAGGAGGTAGCCTTGAAAGTGGGGTGGTGTTGGAGAGGAGAAACGATAGTCTTGAAAGAGTTTTTTCTTTTTAAATCTTAATAAAGAGTCTGTTCTTTTTAAATCGTAATTTAAATTTTCACTACACAAAACTCAAAATAAAATATTTTATTTTTTTTCTTTAATCCTCATTTAAACTTTTGCTGTGTAAACTTAAAAAGAAATAATTTTAGTTTCAGGTGCAAAGTTAAAAAATATCATAAATTACACACACTTTAGTCTTTGTGTTTAAAAAAATGTTTCATCTTTACTAGATGATGGAGTATAATTTGATAAGAGCTTTTTCTTATCTCTTTTTACTTACAGAAGGAATGATTTATTGGTTCATCATTTGAGACAAATGGCTTAATTATTGAACTAAGAATGCTTAAATTCAGGGGGAAGCACAAACTTTGGACAGATGATGTATGAAAGATAACTTAAGTCAACTTCATTCAAAATATCTTACTCTTTATTTTTACATTTTATTTGCTTGAAGCCAACTTCATTTAAAATATAATATTATTTAGGTACAATAATACATTTTTTGTAAAATATTTATAATATTATTAAATTTTTATGTATTTTTATTTTTAGGTATTAATAATAAAAAACTCATAAAAATTTAATCACAACATAACAATTTTTTAAATAAATTATTATACTTATATAATATTGACTTTCAAATTAACTTGTTTTCTGATAAAAATATTTAAAAATAAAAATAAATTATTTTAAATTAAATTAACTTAAATTTATTAAAATGAATTAACTCTTAGCGCACAAGCACTGAATTTTGGTCTACTCTTTTGAGTGTTCAAAACCATGTGGCGTTGGGCAAAATTTTTTTAAAATAAATTAATATTAATTATTTCAATATCAGTAACTATCTCCCACTCTCTCTCTCGAGCAAGTGGGGGGACCGGAGTCGCCAAGGAAAGTTAAATGGACAGGTACGGAGCCAACCAAGGCTGAACATAGCAAGAGAAAATTGTTTATTTACAATTGGCTTCCCCAACCAGAAAGTCAAAATTCTTAGTCAAGACCAAGACTTTAAAACGTGATCCAATGATAAAAAAGAAGTGTCTGTGTTTAGCTAGAGGTGTTCAGTCAGGTTCAAATCCGGCCAAGACCCGGCTCGGTCCAGTTTGGGAAGAGGCACTAGAGATGGTACGCCTGTTATGTGCCTGGGGTGGAGCGGGTCTTGAGTCGGCCTAGCTCGGCCCACCCCGCATTGGATCTTGGGCCTAGGCTCAGCCTGGCCCAAGTATGATGGGCCAGGGCCGGGTTAGCTTGAACGACAGATTTTACGTTCTACAAAAAAGTGGATAAATTGCACCATAGGGTCCTCCAACGACCTCAAGTTACTTTTTGACCTCAAATTATCATTTTACTCACTCCAACAATTAGTAACAACTAGTTTTTGAAGACTTTTGTTATAAAAAATAAATGACATCTCCTATAAATAGAGAGACTCATTTCATACACTTTCTTATATAAATATCTACAATCTCTCTTTCAAATTTGTTACAATGTGGGGGACTTATCATACTACAACACTGAAAAAGGCTTTTTTCCATAAGAATGATTGTCAAGCTAACAAAGACATCTATATCCAAGTTGTAAAATCCGGGTGAAGTCACCTCAACTTTGACTGGAATTCACATTTCACTTTGAGAATGATGTGAGACCCAAAACGTACAAGCTTTGTGAGAAAATGATAGCGCCTATACGTATATAATTAACCATTGTAACCGAAACAGGTTTTAATTCTGGGAAAATAAAAAAAAAAACTGGATAAACGGAAGTGGCTGTCATCTGAAGAGATATATTAATGTAACCATGATTGGCCTAATATTGTTCTTTGTTCTAACAATAAGACCTTATCCTATGAGAATTGCTAATATTTCTATTTGGTAATTATTGGAACATTTTGTTATTTCCTAATGTATTACACATCCCAAATTTTGTAAAGTGTTGTTTGAATTTTTAATTAATAAAATTTAATTTGACAATGATTTTTCTTTTTTTTAAAAAAAAGAAATAGTAATGCAAAACTAGTTAAATAATCTTTTTTTTAAAAAAAAAAAACTAGCCTATTTATAGGCCCACAGCAGCCCAGCCAAGGTGCAGCCCACTTCAGGTGGGGCGTGTCAAGGCCTAACCATCCCAGGCAAGACCGACTATTTTCTATCGTCTATTCCCCAGAAAATCAATCAGTTTCAAAAATCTTGTGTTGCAAAAATAAAAGACACATTTTGTAAAAGTAATTATTACATATCATATACTATCAAATTTCATGGATAAAACAGAAAATTTAGTGACAAATTTATTACAAATTTTAAGTGATTTATTATTTTACGATATCCCAAAATAAAAAGTAAAATAAATTGAAACTGAGGAGTATGTAAATCTATATGTTCATAATTTTTCTACATTCACGTGTTGCGCATCATTTGCATGCGAGTCCTTTGAATCCATATATTTTGGGTTAAGTCAAATATAATCCATACCTCTCCTGTCTTCATATATTTATATTTCAATAGTATCATTCATAGCATAAAATAAGTATAAACATAATAAATTCTATGTTTCTCCTAAAATTGAAGATATGTATAAATCAAATATCGAATATGTACAAATTCAATAGATAAAGAAAGTAAGAGATTTGTAAAAATAATATGTGACATGTGTACAGATTAAATCACATATGTGTTACTGATATATTCAATAATATGTAAATGTTCGACCTTTTACAAAAGAATATATGTGCACACTCCAAACCTCATTTTTTACCAAAATTTAAAATATATACTATTGGATAGTAAATATGTATGAAATTCTTTAACATTGGTTCGGCCAATGTACGAAGGGCTTGGGACATTATTGTAAAACCCACATTATGGTCATTATGGATAGCCAGAAATAGGTTGATTTTTGACAATAAGCATTCCAGTGTATGTGATATCGTCTCATCAATCAAAGCTCTCTCAGTCTTCTCGATTTCGAAGAGATCAGGTTGGGACACTACTTCTTTTGAGACTTGGTGCTTGAATCCGCAATTGTGCTTATAACTGGTTCCCTGTGTTATGTGGGGTTTGCCGTCTTAGATCGTCTTTTTGCTTGGTTCAGCTGTCCGCAACTCTGTTTCTCCCCAGCTTCTGGCTAGCTTTCTAATGAATTCATTCTTTTTTCTAGTAAAAAATTAAAAAAAAAGTGGTGGATATGTAAAAAAATATGTGTTCCATATGTATAAATGAGATAAAAAAACATATTACAGATACATTTAATTGTATGTAAAGGTTCAATAGTTTTAATATTTACATTAACAAGCCAGGATATATTAAATCTAAAATTAAAATAAGAGAAAGTAAAAGTTTAAAATATTAATAACGGACGTCTATACGGATGACTTATATGACACGGTATAACTATGAATAAATACATGGACATATGTGTAAAAATAAAATTTCAAAAATAAACAACCTTTTATACAATCAACTTTTATTTTTTATATTAGGATAGTGGCAAATATGAACTAATTTGTTCACAAATATGTTTAGCTTAGTGTAAATAAATATGACGGATATCTACAAAACATATAAAATATATGTATAAATGAGATTACAACTTTTCGTGACTGCTTAGTCTTGGTCTTGACTAAGAATTCTTTGCCCGAACAAATCATATTGTATAAACTCTTATTGGTCAAATTCTTAGCATTTTTGTTTTTTAACATTTTTCGGACTTTTTCAACATTTTACGCGCCACCCAAAAATTGCCGATATTAGCTGATTTTTAAACCATACGTAGATATATAGGTTACTAATAAAACAAGCCAAAAGCTTGAAATTAATGCAATGCCAGCATCAAAGAATAACCTTTAAACCCTGGCCAACTAACACTCCTCTCCTCTAACCATTTTCTTTTGTTGTCTTTTCCATTTTTCTTTCTCATCTATCTGATTGGTTCTCTTTTATTCTTTTTATGCTTTATTGTTTTTTTCCAATGTAATCTATTGAATTTTATTATGGATGTAATCTCTTTTAAATTTTAGTACTTAAAAATGATTTAAGACTCTGATAATGTAAATCTTCAATTAAAGACAGACAATAGATCTTCAATTGAAAATAGGCAATGATAGATCTAGACTTGCTCTTGACTTCATTAGAATCTCAGCGCTACTGAGGTGTCCCAACACTTGACAACAGATTTGGAGGTGCAATCATAGAATAAAGTCAGTTTTTATGTTTTTAGGTTTTATAAGTAATATTTTTATTTTTATAAGTAATTTTGTTCAGGTCTCTAATGTCTTGTTGGTTCTTGTATTGCTTGGTTATTGTTAATTTGGTTCTGAATTTATTCCAGCTATTTGTGAGTTTTGTATTCTAGATTTATTCTAGCTTACTTAAAAGATTCAGTTTAATCTGATTCTTTTCCTTTCATTCGATGTCGCAAGAACGTATATCTTTTTCGTAATTAGTTTTATATTCTTGTTATCCCTTAAAATCTTAATTATGTCATCACTGATTTAAAAAATACTATTTAACTCACTTTTAAAATATCTTTTTTCAAAATTAAATTGCTAAGCATCAAACAAGAAAGAGAATATCTACACTACAATCGCCAAAATTGACCCAGAGAAAGACTAATACATCCGGACTGAGCCAAGCAATTCATAGCTAGTGGAACAATTAGTTAAAGCCAAGTCTACTAGCTACTAGTAAACTGGATGATTTTTTCATGGGGACAAACTAACAAGACTATTCTCATTTCCTATGAGAACTCAAACCGTGTGTTTTTATCTTGTTCTGTGGGTCTCTCCCAACCATATGCTACCTTAATTATTTGATCAAAATAATTTCCAATCAATAAACTTTACGATGTGCACTACTGGTACCCGAGATCTAATATTATATAATTTTATGCTAAGATTTATTAGTTAAAATAACAAGTTATTACTATCAAATTAAGTATTTTAAATTAACGTACATCCAACTTTTATTTAAGGAATTACAATATCTCACTGAATAAATCTTTTATTTATGTGTAAAATTCGATCTTTAATATCCAACTTCTTTGGTTGGAAGGTTATATGGGATCGGATCGCTACTAAAATCGATCTTCAATCACGTGAAATTCAGCAATTCAGCAATCTATGCAGCTTTGTGCAATCAAGAACTGGAAGACTCAGATCTTTTTCTTCGATGCAAAACAGCCACCCACTTTTTGACTTCAGTTCACCATTGGTGGGGCTACAGCTTTGGAAGGAGAACCATTAATTTCTCAGCTGCTATCCAGCACCCCTTTCTCATCAACGAAATCAGATTGCAGGTTGGTGTTCATCAAAATTGTCCTCTGTTTATTCAAGTGATGTAATTTCCCAGCAGCTTGCTGGTTCATTAATTGTATATTTCATCATTGTTGATAAAAAAAATAAAAACAGCCATAGTACTAGATTGCTACCCCAATCATTGCTGGGCGGCTGACGGACATACAAAATTTTTCATGCTGATTACATTTATAGAGAAAACATATTAGAAAAAGTTATGAATTCAGAAATGGGTTATGATCAATTCAAAAATTCTGAAAAAATTAAAACATCCGAATGATATCGACTATAAATCTAGTAAATAGAAAATATATGCTATAAGACCAATATAACGTATTTGGGATTTCTAAACAAATCTCAGCCTCAAGTGCCACTCATAAAAGGTTGGTGCCTAAAATATAAAAAGTAAAAATTTAGGACAAAGTGAGAAAAAAATTCTTACTTTTAATGTTGAAGACCAAAAAACATCAGTGCATACAACTAGATGACCAATTATGTAATTTACCTTACCAAGAAAAGCGATTGCATACTGTAAAAGGTGATGAACTAAATTAGTGAATACTGGCCAGACGGGGAAAAACTCGTTTTGGCTAAAAGAAAAAATTAGTAGTGTAGTAGTGCAGTAAGTTTTTAATATCTATTATATTTATAAAGAAAAAAAATATTAACAGATGTGTCTAAGGGAATCAATTTTTTGACCGTTGGCTGTATATTGTAGCTGCCATGTACGTAGCAAGCCAACAGAAGTGACGCTAGGTGGCTAGCTAAAACCAAAACATACAAATAGAGTGTTAGAAACCGAATCGAGAAAAACAATAGAAAGAAGGAAGAAAAACACAAGTTAGTGGGAGATGCACTAACCCAATTCCATGGGTAGATAGGGCATGCCGCGACACATTCCAATATAAATCTTGGGATGCGTTGGCCCAAAATAATAAGACCATGTGGACTTGTATGGTAATTTAGTACTTATGAAGGGTAATTATTGGAGTTGACTGACAATTTTTTTTTGGGATTTTTTT
The DNA here is from genome assembly GCA_000696445.1 of Aquilaria agallochum. Lineage (NCBI taxonomy): Eukaryota > Viridiplantae > Streptophyta > Magnoliopsida > Malvales > Thymelaeaceae > Aquilaria > Aquilaria agallochum. The sequence continues at coordinate 29,399 of KK900787.1, forward strand.
TGCTTGGGAATCAAGTGTGGAATCCTGATTAAACAAGAGTATGCTTGTGTTAGTTTTCCTATTTTATTTAGGTGTGACTAGACGGGGTGTAATTCAAAGACAATGATTAGTGCAGAAAGTCTGATCTGGATGTGATGAGGAACAGAGAAGCTCCGATTTGGAGATGATGAGTTATTGGAGAAGTCTCAATTTGAAAGCTACTACTAGCGAAGTAAGAGAAACGGACAACAAAAGGCAACAACGATGGCAGTAGTGGTGGGTATGCTTTTTGTAGAGAGGGAGAGACGTGTCTAGTGGCAATTTTATCAAATTATGTGATGGTAGGTGGGTTATATATAGAGGATTAAGTGTAGGTTAGTGTGTCTAATTAGATATATGTATATAATATAATTACTAATAGGAGTAACTAATTGATGAGTCCTAATTCGGGAAGGTTGGTTAGATAGTGATGTGTGTGTGTGTGAGACTTGTCTTCCTATGATCTATTGAAGGATGCTTGGATAGGAATGTGTAGGGAGAAAGAATTTGGTGTTTTACAATCAATGCCTCTAATGGGCAATTAATAGTGTGTTTATAGCTTTTCCTAGGTGTACGGACTTCCTCAAAGCGCTAGTGATTTGCCACATGTCAACCTCTTTTTCTAGTCATCGAAGAAGGTCGACAGAGGCACATCCTCATCATTCAATTCATCTCATCTCGGAGAGGTTGACCCAATCTTGAGCACGCATCCCATCATTTGTCCAACAAAATCCATCTACTTGTGCTAAGAACTGGGGGTTTTCGGCCAGTGGGGATTAAGCATTACCTTCCCCAACTACCTGACTATTACCATGGTTCATTGAGTAACCATTGCTAGGTAGAGCGCTTTGAGTAGGCCAATTATTCATTATATGCACTCCGTGTACCACATGTCTTGATTTGGTCTAATACCTCTCGCAATAAACAGAGGTAGCATTCCTTCATTATCTCCCTAACCATTATCTACCCACTCAATTCTAGTAGGTGAGAAAACCCAAGGGAATCTTCTGCCAATTGTCAGAGTTCTTTGAATGTGTAAGGAGTATAGTTATTAAGCATCATTTGACCTCAGGTATGGACCCTCAACCATCTCTTGTTTCTTTCCTTTCGAAAATGGGATCATCAATGCGCTGGGATAACCATCTTTAGGGAAAAACAACTGACCATAGAAGAAGCTAACCTATCTGCTTTGGAAACCCCCTCTGTATCTGAAACACGTGATAGAGCTGCACCATCTAACAATGGGATTACAGCTTATGAGAATTTCAGAGTTGTCTAAAACGCTGTTTCAAGGATTCAAATGGAAGGCCAAAGACCTCAAAGGTCTAGAGCTCGGCCCGTTAGTCCCGAGATGTCGACTAATCCTTTCACTTTAGATGAGCTTGAGATAGTTTGACAATCCGAGGCCGTGAAGAAAGGCTGGACTCTAAGGATCCCCACCCCAAATGAGCCGATTTTGTTGGCCGTCCATGAGAAAGAGGTCAACATTTATATTTATCATTTTCCAGGTTAAAATGACCTTTCCACTTCCCAACTTCAAGAAGGAGCTGACTCCGAACGTGTAAAAGTCGGTGATTGGCTTTGTTGTCTTGTGTAAGGAATTAGACTTTGAACCATTCGTGAAGATGTTTAAAAGCATATTATTTATTAAAATGGATCCTCAAAGGTGGTTGTACTTTGCAGTCATGGCATATAGCAAAATTTTCCACGATGTTCATCATCTATACATTTCTGAAAAATCATCTTTTATTCGCATGGTGCCCTAGGGGCTCATCATGGGATATTCCGACAAGATAAGCAACCTTTTCTTTGGCCTTTCGCACTCAACTAAATTGGCTTCATAACCCAGACATGTGGGACTTGCCTTCAATATGCTTGGCCTAGTGACATTCCATTACAGCTCGGAGTAGAAAAATGCTGGGTTCTGAGACAACTATTGACCCTCGAGCTCATTGAGGCTCAAATCCAAGATGTTGGGGAAGGTACGAACTACATCTCTGTTTCTATTCCTCACTTGACTAACTAATGACATCGGTTCCCTGTAGGAACGACTATTACATTAGAGGAAAGGGTGGAAGTGGTCGTATTTAAGAAATGTCGGTAGCAAGCCCAAGCAGCTGAGGAAGATAAGAGAAACAAGAAGGAGTAAGAAGGAAACCTGCTATCATCTTGTTTGTTGATCCTCTGAAAGTAATCTCCTTATCCATCTACTTCATGAATGAGGAAGCCTTAACAATCCTTGATCAATGCATCTGAGTCTGGGTATACTTCTAAGGAACCTCATACTAGGTCAGACGAGGCCAGGCTCATCGACCACAAGGTGATAAGTCCTCTATCGCTTACTGCTTAGACCATTCCCTCACCTAAGGAGCCCAAATCCTTGACTATTTTGGTAAGAAATGTGATTCACAGAGCCTTCAAAAAAGTTCAAGTCAACCCCAACAAGACAAGTATCTTCCGCCTAGCTTGGGCAGTTATAGAGGGGAGCTCAGGCTTAAGGAGTTTGGGTTTAGGGGAAACAATGTTTTAGGGAGAATGGTTCCTAAGGACAAAAGAGCTATGTGCTCACTTAATGCCTATCCCTAGGAGATCTAAGGGAATCTTTGTAGCCTTCTTTATCAGGTATGACTTTCTGTATTTTGTATTTATTTTCTTCACATTCTGATCAAGCTCATTTTTTGTAGGGCCTGGTTTTTCTGACTGAGTAGGATAACTTTGAGGGTGGGTCTGCGGTCGAGCTTTTTTTAGGGCAAAAGTGTGTTGAGCCCTCAATTAGAGGGTCGACTTAGCAACTGGGAGATCACAACATAGAGGTAATGGCCTTCAGGCTGAGGTGGTGTGCCTCCAGGAAGAGTTGGGGAAACTTTTCTAAGGACATGGAGCTATGGAAAGAAGATTCAGTATCAATAAGACTTCTTGAGAGTTTGGTTGCCAATGAGAGGTAGAAGCCATTAAAGAGTTTAATGTAAAGGAAAAGCTCCAAGCTAAGAAGACCATTCTAGCCATGGAAAAGCATACAGATACTGTACATGATGCCATGGGCGTCCTTCAACACTTGTTTCTACGACTGGATCTCGGACCTTTTCAAACTTTTCCTTAATATAGAGCTTGATCAAGCTTACTAAGCTTTTGCATAGGTTCCCATAAGAAGGCTCTTTTAAGTGAGGAATGCGCGCCCATTTGTTCCTATAGTGCTCATCAATAGGAGATTTTAATTGTGCATACTTAGGTTGGTTGGAGAAAGTGAACCTCCCATAGTGTTATTTTTATTTTCATAAGTGTCTTTTAGGCTTCGGGTAAGGTTGGTTTGAATGTTTTATGAACTCTTGATTTGTTCTATGTTGTGTTTTTTTTTTTTTTGACAATTTTGTGCTCAGATGCTTTTAATTACCTATTGCAAATGTTATGTTATGTTTGGATGCTTTTTGCACAAGGCTTTCTTTAGTACACAAGTTCTTTATCATTCATCTCAGGACTCAACTTTGATGAGAGTTATGATCACCGTAGTACAAAATGGCTTCTCACTGCATTTTGTTGTCTAAAAAATACACATGCTCAAGCTAGTTCAGTCAAATTGATTCACAAAATATATTGTGCAACCACTCAAAGTATTTCTTAAGGTAATCAATGTTCCAAGAGTTATCCAAGAATTTGCCTTCCTGATTGGTAATCTGATACGCTCCCCTTTTGACCATGTCAAACACTTTATAGGACCTTCCTAGGTCAGGGTGTAATTCCCTTCATTTCAGTAAACATGATTCTTTTGCCTGGCTCAGTCTCTTAGTTCTTCAAGTAGCATAAGGTCAATTCGGTGCTCTTCGTCATTAATGCCTTCATTGAAATGGGCAATCAATCAGATGGTAAACTGATCTCAACTAGGATCATGGCATTAGAAATATATACTAGTGTAAAAAGAGTTTCCCATATACTCTCATTTGGAGTGGTCCTTAACCCTCTAAGATCTTGGGGAGGAAGTTTGCCTAAGCCCCATTGGCTTCTCCTAACATCCTGTTTATGCTCTATTTGACAAGCCAGTCAGTCAACTCGATCAGGTTATTTGATTAAGCATGAGTAACCGATCTTACACAATGCCTTATGTGCAATCCTAGAAGGACGTCCGTAAATCGAGACCGTATGAATTGTGGTCTATAATCACTTACTATCTTTTGCGGGATACTAAACCTAGATATGATGTGCTTAGAAACAAAACCCACCATTTACTATTCATGTATCCAAGCTAAGGCCTTTGGCTCAAGCTATTTGGTAAAATACTCCATTACCACCACGGTTTATCATTTCAGACTTGAGCCTGGGGAAATAGGCCCAATATATCCACTCACCATTTTGTAAATGACCATGCCATAGATATTGGAGTTAAGGTCTTATATGGTATCCTCAGTGCAGGAGCATAGTGCTAGCATTTATCACACTTTTGCACATGACCTATTACTCAAGCCTTCATTGTGGGCCAAAAATAGCCATTCCTTCTTAGCTTCCTCATCATGGTTCTTGACCCTTGATGCTTCGCACAATTCCCTTCATGTATTTCTAAAATCGTGTATTCGGCCTCAGCAAGTGTCAAATATCTCATGTAAGTATTTATTCTCAAGCTTTGTCTATATAAAATTCCTTTAGTTGACATGTAGTACTAAGCTGACCTTATCTTAATTTGCTCTACAATTGTCGGATCATTCAGAAGTTCATTCTCACTAATTTATGCAATAATAGGTTTCATCTAGCTTAGCTCACACACAGTAACGAGATAGATGTGGTCATCTCAAATGGATAGGTTTTTCTGTACTTCATTAAACATAGTGGTAAGGAGCTTTAAGGAAATGACTAACCTTGCTAAGCTATCAGCTTTCCAATTCTTAGTATAAGAAATTCGGATGAAACTGAGCTCTGAAAATCCCACTTGTTGGGCTTTGACATATTGTAGAAACTTCTCTATGACTTTCTCTTTACAACTGAATAAATTGGCGGTTTGGTTGACAATAAGCTCAAAATCTGATCTGATCTCCAGGGGTATCTACCTTCATGGCTTTAGCTAACTTTATGGTTGAAATGACTGCTTTGTGTTATACTTGGTTGTTAATGGTGAGGAATGCCAGGTGAATAGCCTATGTATTACGGATCTGTTCAAAATCAATTAAAACCGCCCCTACCCTTACTCTTATTTTTCTAGTCGATCTATCTATGTACACATTCCATTTTTTGTCTTGGGAGTTCATTCGTAAAGTACTGAGTAAATGAAGTTATTGAGAGCCTATAATTTAATGGCGTAATGTGATATATATTGTATATCAAACTCTGTGAGTTCCAAACTCTACCAAGTCATCTGCCCTGACTTCTGAGGTTTACACAAAACCAACATCAAATGCTCATCCATGATAACCATAATCCAATGTGATTAAAAGCAGGCACGGAGTTTTCTTGTTAAGGTGATTACCGTTGATGTTACTTTTTCAATTATTGTGTAGTTCGATTCTGCCCTTAGAAGACTTTGCTGATGAAGTACATAAGAAGTTTCTTTTTTTTATCAGATAAACAAAAACAAATAAAAGAATAGGCTATCTAGGCATGGGCCAATTCAGTATAGGTAGCTCGGTTAGATGGGCCTTAATATCTATAAAGGCTCAATCGTGCTTTTCGGCCATTCAAATTTTTTCTTTTTGAGAAGTTTGAAGAATGGGAAACATAAGGTGGACTTGTTGGAGAGGAAATGGCCGATTGCCACCATGTAGCCGAAAAGCCTTTATAGTGGGCTCAGGTTGTGGAGGTTTGCTTCTATTCCTTTTTCCATGACCATGAATTTGAGGAATTTGCCTGATTCAACACTAAAGGTGCATTCTTGGCATTCAGTTTCATCTGTTACCTCCTTAGTATGTTACAAAGTTTTCCTTGGATCGTTTATATAATTTGACCTCTTTTTACTTTTCAGCAACATGTCGTTAACATATACTTTCATGTTACACCAGATCTACTTGTCAAACACCTTATTGACTATTCTCTACTAGATCACCCCAACATACTTTAGGCTAAAGGGCATCATCTTATAAGCAAACGTGCCTACGTCAATCGCAAATGCAGTCTTCTTCACATCACTAGGTCTATGAAGATCTGATTATACCCCTTGTAAGCGTCCATAAAAGTCAAGAGCTCATGACCTGAAGTAGCATTGACCAACATGCCTATGCTAGGCAGTAGGTAGCTACCTTTTCGTTTATTCAAGTCGGTAAAGTCGATGCACATTCTCTAACTACCATCATGCTTATTTACCAGTACTACATTAGTTAACCAGATTATATAGAACACCTTGGTGTTGAACCCTACGGCCAAAAGCTTGTTGACACAAGCTTAGATAGCTCTCTAACTCATGGACACAAAAAAAAATGCATCTGTTAGTCACAGGACGTACTTAGGGGTCCACACTCAACTTGTGTATGACGACTTTATGGTTGAAACCTAGTATGTCTGAGGCCATCCAAACGAAGATGTCATGGTGCTCCTGATGTAAAGTAGTCAACTTAACTTCCATTTCAGGTGACAATCCCATTCCAATCTTAACAGTCTTGATCTGATGGGTCTTGGCCACACTTTTTTGCTTATCAATCTCAGAGCCTTCCTAAAGAGTCTTCGCATCCTTTAAGTTGAAAGGTTGCAATGTCAGTAAAGTAAGATCATCTGGGCATACATACTTACAAAATTGCTGAATGTATCTTACCAAATGGTTGGGAGGCCCCGAAGCTCTATAATTGAATGTAGTAATGGTCCTTTTTTTGCCCAGTGTGAAGAACTTGACTTGTAGGGTTTTTAGCCAGATGTGGATGCCAAACAATGATCAGGAATGTCAGCTAAACAATGCATTATATGGTGAAGGAGAGTTTGTGAACTTGAAATTGACCAGGGTGGTCATTATCTGGGTATTTATCTCACTATCCCTAGTTCCTCCAATACTTATAAAAAAGGTGATGATTCCTTATCCCAATATGGGTCAATTGTCAGCCCAATATATTGGATTATATCTCATCCTTTATAAGGCCTGGACATCCAGGTCTATATGATTTAACCTCGTGCTTGTATATCCTAACAAGCTGAGCTCTGGTATCTAGCAATACTCTCTTTATGAGGTGTCTGACAATTAAAGCTTGTAAGACTATCGGATGTTGGTATAGATGAGGGATAATTGATAAGCACAGGTCGATGAACAAAATTAGGGTTTCGTATACTGACTAGAATCTTTGTCACTAAATGGATGCATGTTTTGGGTTCACCGTCCTGTGGCCAGTCTAACAACATGTGAATGGTTGGTCTACTACACTCGCCCTGATGCCTAAGGTTAGTGGCTGAGGAATCAATTGCTTTGAAAACATCAATGGCCTGGGGCTCCTTGGCCACCTTTTGATGAATTTTGCTAGCCTCCTATAATAGACCAACTATTCTATAGTGTTGTTAAGTTCAATATAATGCTCAGTCATGTGACCATCATCCTGTTGAGTAAGGGTTAGTTAATCAGCTACAATGAACAAGATACAAAATCATGATTTCATCTGAACTTGGTGGAATTTGCAATAATGCCCAGATTTCTACTTTCTATGGGAGCTTTCATTGGGTTTGGTCTCCTGAAGTCAGTGTGCCACTCCATGATTGCGAGGATTTGTTAATCTTGGGAGGCATTCAAGGGCGTGTAGGATGACTCTGTTCTGGGCATAGGCTGATACAGACACGGTATTGACAGTTCTTAACTCTAAGTTTGGTATCCTTTAGGTCCCCATTTGAGGGACGAGAGCCAATTATTTTTAATGTCAGGCTTCTATCTTTTACTCCTTGGTTGATCGGCATTTTTTTGTGTTTCAACTCGGTGAGTGGACATGATGTTGTATATTGATAAAAGCCTAAGCTTTGTCATAGAACGCTTGCAAAGTTTCAAGTTCTGAGCTCACGAGGCCTTGGGTGAACAGTGACCTCAGATTATATCCCCTACGATCAAAGTCGTCACCATATTGTCAACTAGGCCTTGGACGTGGATAACATCCTATTGAACCTAAAAATTTATTCCTTGATACTTTTTCCCTTCTGCTGCATTATGGCTCGTAAGCTAATAACGGTATTCTTTGTGTCCATTTCTCCAAAAAAGTGGTTTACAAACAATTTTCTCAATGAAAGAAGAATTGTATTGAACTTCGGGGTAGGCTACAATACTATTTCCTGGTGAAGACCTTTAGAGTAGTCGGGAATGCTTGACATATGGCAGAGTCATGATAATTATATAGTTTCATCTTGTCAAAAAATTCTTGGATGTGGTTTTAAGGTTCGGTGGTGCCATCATAAAACTCCAAAGGCAGGAATTTAAACTTATCCAGAAATAGAGCTTGTTGTAAGGATGGACATAAAGGCGTTGGTTCATCTCCGAATCCTTTGTTCATTTGTCCTTGGTTGAGCTTTAACTATAAATTGGCGTTCTGTTATTCTTGTCTCATGAGGAAGAGCCTAATCTAACTGAGAAACATAGTACCTTCATCCATACTCAAGTTTCATTGATTAAGCACCTAGATGGTTGAAGGGTGCTACATGTTGATAATAACCCTAACAAGTAGCCTATGGCTCATTGGATTAACCATATGAGGTAAAGCCTTGTGGGCTTTGGTTCCGGAGGTCGTTTGTGGCCTATACGCTTAAGCCCTGAAAAGTATAGCGGTTATAGTGCCAAAGTGGTGCTCGTAGACATTCATGGTCCTATAGACATGTTGCATTTTAGTTGATTTTGCCTTGTCAAGCTATAATGGTTGCTCATATATTGGTTGAAATAAATTCCTACCGTTCTTTTGGATCTTAAGGATTGTCTATGAAGGTGATCATCCTCAAACTAGCATTGTAAACTGTGTTCTTGAGGTTCGTAGACTTAGCTTATGACTGATTAAGTACTTTCTAGAATGAAAGAGATGTGTTATAACTAGAAGGCATGGATGATGGTTTCTAGCTATGTCTGGAGTTAATGGAACTTCTCTATGGTGGTCACCACTGATGACGATGGGGTCATAAATGCATATGGAGGCTTAGGTCTTGTTACCATGGTAAGCAAAGAATTTTCTGTGACGTTTGTAGGTAGATCTTCCTTTGGGCTTTGCATCGTGCTTCCCAGAAAGATGGCGATGATGAGTCCAAATTTGGGAAGGTTAGTTAGATAGTGAGCTGTGTGGGGGAGAGAGGGAAGGGGAGAATGGGATTGTAAAGAGAAGGAGTGGTGCTTCACAATTAATGCCCCACAATGGGAAATTAATGTGGGTATTTATAGCTTCTTCTAGGTGGACGTACTTCCTTAAAGTTCAAGTGGTTTACCACCAGTCAACCTTGTTTTCTAGTTCTCAGAAAAGGTCGGTGAAGGTGTAGCCTTGTCATTCAATTCATCTTGTCTGGGGGAGGTCTGCCCAACCTTATGCACACACTCATCACTAATGACAGATTAAACTTGTAAACTTCCTACATTGAAATTAAAGGCCCATAATGTCACACTTCTATAGTGAGGCTAAAATACACTCCGACCAGGCCGAGCACCCACATTTTTATTTTATTTATAATTTATACCATTTGTTTCTTCCTTCTCTAGTTTTTTTCTTTGCTTATTCGTTCTCTAGCTTTTCTCTTCCCTTCTTCATTCTCCATAATCGCAAGCTTGCTTAAATCCTTATCCTTCTTCTTTTCATTTTTTTTTGGTTTGTTCTTTCTAGATCTCACAACTCTGGTTATTCGTCATCATCGTCAAAGATAAGAGGATGTTGCCCGCTGATGGATCTTTTTCAATTGGAGACAATTCTAAAGATGATGAAAAGGAAGGTAAACCTATGGAGAAGCCTAACCACCTTCACCGACCTCCTTCCATTGCTCCTTCCTGCCTCCAGCGGCATCTATGCCTTATTGGAGGAAGAACCAATGTCCCTACTTTTGGCAGTGTCTATATTGCTTCGTTCAATAAGAAGTATTATTTTATTTATATAAATGTACTGTTCTTTAACATGCCCCATCTTTCATCCATGGCTTCAGTGGCATCTATGCCCCATTGGAGAAAGAAATAGCATCCCTGCCTCCAATGACATTTGCTCTGTTTTGTTTAATAAAAAGTGTCATTTCATTCATATAAATATATTGTTCTGTAGTACGCTATTCATTTCGTAAGATGTTCTATTCACAAATAGTATTTTTTTTCATTTAGTAAGACATGATGTTTTATTAATATAAATTTTTTTTATAATATACTATTCACTTTGTAAGATATGTCGTTTATAAATAATGTTATTTCATTCAGTAATAATTATTGTTGTATTCATACAAATGTACTATTCTATACTATGTTGTTTATTTTATAAGATATACTATTTGTAAATAATGTTGCTCAGATCAGTAGATGTGTTATTCCATCTATCCAAACGTGTTGTTCATTTGGTAAGTTGTGTTGTTCGCAAATATTGTTGTTCCATTCAATAAGAAGTGACGTGTGTGTGTATATATATATATATATATATATATATATATACACACATAATTTTATATACTAAAATAATATTTAGTAAAATATTTTATAAATCATCCATCGGTGGATTTTTAATCCAAAGTCACAGAGATATGTTTTCTAAATATTCTCTCCTACTATAGGAGTGGTGAATTTTTTATTGAATGACTATGAACATTACTATATTAATCATGTGATCTAACATACCCAAGTATATCTAGTAATAAACATAATTAGTTGATATATCAAAATCACATGATCAACATAAAATATTTATAACATTCTTATGTCTACAGATTAATATAACTAGAACTTTTTTCACTACAGTTTATAAGTCTAAGAGTTCTAAGTTTGGTTATGTTTAATATTTTTCTACTACAAATACTCACATATACTAAGAGTCTCCACTCTGACAATATACGACACATTATCTTGTCACTTATAATAGTAAACATGTAACAACCTTTTATGAATACACTGCTTATTTTATGCTCATAGGTTACGAACCAAACTTTAAAGTTATAAAATAATAAAATTAAGTCTCAATATTATTGATAATCTCTATTATCAATTTGATTTTATTCAATATAACATTTGAACATATTCTCATTATATCTTATACCAATGAGAATCATACATTATACATAGGTTTATCATAACATCTTTATGTCATTCTTTTACATATATCACTATACATATAGTATGAGGTCACTTATTATATATAATACCCGAAAGTGCATGTGATTAATTTATGTCTTATTATCTAAGAATAAATCTTATTTATTAAGGTAAGTGCCACAAAATCACCGAATTCATTAACTGCCAGCTTACAACGAAGCCCTTAACGCTGGTGGCCTGGTTCTACCTTCTAGTTACTATCTCATGGTGATAGACTTCCTAAGCGTCCGTGAGGATAGCAGTAGCGACACTACGTAGCAACACCGTCTCAACGGTGAAGCCTGGCCCGAACGAGAAAAGAACACCCCACTCGCAGCCTTCCCCGGTGGTGGACTTCCCTTCCGCCACAGCACCTTTCCTCAACTGGTCCAAGATAAACAGTACGGTGGCACTAAACATATTGCCAAACTCACTAAACACGTGTCGAGTTGCTTTGAGTTTCTCTTTATCGAGCTGGAGCAGCTTCTCTGTTTGGTCCAGAATCGCCGGCATGCCAGGGTGAAGAATCCAGAAGATAGAGTTCCAGTCTTGGACCCCGGTCGGCGCCAAGGCCTCCTCCAAGATGCTTCT
>KK900787.1:41936-59612 GCA_000696445.1 Aquilaria agallochum
CCCCACTCGCAGCCTTCCCCGGTGGTGGACTTCCCTTCCGCCACAGCACCTTTCCTCAACTGGTCCAAGATAAACAGTACGGTGGCACTAAACATATTGCCAAACTCACTAAGCACGTGTCGAGTTGCTTTGAGTTTCTCTTTATCGAGCTGGAGCAGCTTCTCTGTTTGGTCCAGAATCGCCGGCATGCCAGGGTGAATAATCCAGAAGATAGAGTTCCAGTCTTGGACTCCGGTCGGCGCCAAGGCATCCTCCAAGATGCTTCTGATGTTCGTCGAGACCAATTTGGGGATGTCTTTAGGCAAATAAGGGACTAGACCTGCTTCGGTCAAGCGTCCCACAATCGCATCTTCCGACTCCGGGAGTATCCTTTGTGACGCCGAGATGAGTTCGTACAGCGGACTCTCGGTCTGGAGATCGGGATCAGAACCTACGATGAGGGCGGCCGCTCCGTCCGCGAAGAGAGATTGAGTTATGAGCGCGTCGATGTGGGTCTCCGACGGGCCCCGGAAGTTCTCATCCAACCGGAGGCTCGTCTGCTGTTCATGGGACCGTGGTGCGTTGTTCTCGGCGAGGTCTTTGGCGACTCGGAGGGCGGTTCCGCCGGCGTAGCAGCCAAGGTTGTGGAGCATGAGGCGGCTGATGGAGGGGTTAAGGCCGAGGAGCATGGTGAGCTGGTAGTCGGCGCCAGGCATGAGGACGCCGGCGGAGGTGCAGAAGACAAGGTGGGTGATTTTGGATTTGGGCTGGCCCCACTCCTTGATGGCCTTGTCGGCTGCTTCCTTTCCGAGCTGGGGGATGTTGGCCAGCGCGAGGTCGTGGCGGGCAGCCAGCGAAGGCGACCAGTAGTCAGCAATGGCGGGATTCTTGTTTAGGATCTCCTCCGTCAGGATCATGTGTCTCTTCCTGACCGTCGTCTTCTTGCCTGTTAGTGTTTTGGTTTAATAAAATGGTATTAATTGCATAAAATAATTGACGCATAATTATACCGGATGATGTATTGAACTTTAAATATAAATCAATAAATAATTATTTGAAACACAAATCTGTGGAAATAGTTTCTCTAAAATGTTTTTTTTAAGGTACGTATCTTTGTTGCTTATTCTGTCACAATTGACAATTTAAGATTTTTGTATTTCAGAACTAGTAACACGCTTACATATTTATACCATATCAATTAAATGAAAAACCTATAAGATTTGATTAGGTTACACAATATATATAATATTGATAAAAAAAAATTATGTGTCGATCATTTTTGGATGGATGAGAGAGTAGTTATTTGCTTTTCACTTCAATAATTAAGATTATACTTACAAATTCGCTTGAATTTTTCCTTGAGGTCGGACATGTGGTCACTCCTAGTGACCCGGAAATAGAAGTCGGGGAAGTCCGACTGTAGGTAGAAGTTGGAGGGATTGGCGGTGGCCATGGCGAGAACGGCTGCCGGTCCGGCAGCCCTATCTGCTTTCCTCACCCACTCCACAGGTTGGGCCGCCATTGAACGTCGATCTGGTAGAGGTTGTAAAGGACGAGAGGCTGCGAGATATGTTTTCTGTTTTTCTTTTCTAAATATGGCGTATTAGAGTCAGATAGACTTGCATTTTATAGGCAAAAATGGAGGGGAAAATAGGAAATACTTTTAAGGAAAAACCATTAATTTTATTGACTATAGTACGTTTCAGTGAGAAAACGGCACATGAATCTTGAATAATTTCTATTCAACTTTCTGTATAACCTGTTATGCATATCAATTTTTAAAAATTTTAATTTAAAATATTTTTTAACAGTTTTCACTAATTTAAATTATGGATTAATCTTTTGAAAGTTAATGAATAGTTTAAATTATTAATTTTTTTTCTTACATTAAGTTTATTTCATTCATAAACAAAAGATTATTAATTTAACCTGTACATTAACTAGTGAAAAAATTACTAAAAGAAATTATCAAATAATTTAAATTAAAATTTTAAAAGCTAATGTTAGTTAATCTGAATTATAGCATATTCTGTTTACTAGGGGAACAAAATGAAACATTTTTTATCAGTTGAGGATTAAATGAAACATTTCAAATATATTAAGACTCTAAACACTAAACAGAAAATTTAATAGCATATACGAAAATGGAATTGTATTAAATATTTAAAAATTAAAATAAAATTGTAAATGTGATTAGTGGGTTACATTAGTTGAAAAAATATATATATATCTCGGATGTTGGCTCGCCAGTAGCAAGAGCACCCCTTATTTTAGAATCAGCGAAAAGAATCCAATCTTACATTTGCATCAAAATGTTGCTGTATTGGGAGAAATTACTATTTCTTTTAAAAATAATGCACCAAGAGAAATTATTAAAAACTGATAATTTGCAGTTAATTTTAAATATGATAATTATTTATTGATTTAGATATTTTATATTTTTAAAAAATTGAAAAATCACTTTAAAAATATTTATTTTTTGAAAAAAAAAATTTTATTAATTTTTTAAGCTATGTAAAAAAAACTAATTATTTTATAAAAATATTAATTACCTAATTATTAAAGGAATAAAATATTAAATTTTTATTAATTTTAAAAAAAATAAAGTAAAATTAGAAATAATAAGCTATATAGCAGATTATATAATTTCTGCAACTACCAAGAACTTCAAACGATACTTGATAAGGTTGGACTCATTTGATATTATCATACTCGATAACGTCAAAACTAAGAGAAATTTCTGACATAACACTCCTAGTCGGACTCGGACGGGTTAGAAAAATGGAAAGAGAAGTAGGACACGTGGTTCCCATTGTAACAAACGCAAAAGAAGAAAATCTTTGACATGCTTCGCAATCCCAATCAAACTAAGTTAGAAAAACAGAAAGAGAAGCCCCGTCGCATTAAGGTTGCAGCCAATTTCTTTTTTTATTTTAGAAAAGATGTTTTATTTCAATTAAAATTAAATAAAATGACATTTTATAAACCAACAATAGCACAAAATTCTAAAAAATAATACAAATATAAAGCCGCTCACTAAAAAGTTATTGATTTCTAAAACATTGAATGAAAGAAAGAAAATTATATTAGCAAAGCTTTTTATATAAATCAGAATAAATTTAGATAAATAACTCATAAATAACTGGAAGAAATTTCAAATAGATGATGAGCAAATAGTTAGAACAAATAATAAATAATCCTACCAAATAAAATATAGATCAGCCCATAATAGTACAAAAACCAACATAAAAGCTAATATAATAAAAATATAAAAAAAAATATAACATCATCACCCGATCCATTATTAAACACTGCATTATCAATGTTAGCCGTTTTTTTACCCTCTAGGCTTCATCTAACCCACTAACACTGAAAATGAATTATTTAAATCTGTTTATCGTAGAGTGTTGGAAGAACCAAAAGATACTTATGCAAACAATGATAAACAAGTTTTGTAAAGGAGAAGAAAAAAAAAAGCAGCAAATAAGAGATGAGAGTGGTTAATCAGGTGAAATAAAGACAATAAATCAATTGACTATATATGAATTGGAAATCAAACCCAACTGTATAAGTAAAGAATAGATTAGAAAGGCGATGCAGAGAAAATAGATAGGAGAGTCGGCTATGGATTAAAGATATATGATTATGTATGTTATTTTTAATATAAGATTACCGTAATTATATAAAATATATATATTTATTGTTGTAATAATGCTAAAAATTAAGGGGTCTGATATGCTTATATAGTATATCCATGATATTTATAAAAAAATTAAAAGTGACAAATATTATAAAATAGTAATATAGTGATAACAACAATCATATAGTTAATTTTACTAATAGTATAATTCCTGTAGAATTCGAACCATTACTCTATTAAATTTAAGCTGTCAATTTAGTATTTATTACTTTAATGTAGCGAATTCACTTTTTGTGCAATTCTTCATTTCTTGATACGAATTCAATCTATATATAACTCTGCTTTACTGTTTGTAGCAACGTGATTTTTAGAAGTTGTTATCAATTAGTTTCACCTAGGTTGATTAGATACCTGTTATGGTCTATGAGAGATTCTAATATCGTGAGTTGATTACGCTAAAATAACCTTATTATAACACTCGGAAATTGGTACCATGGGGTTCAGTTTTATCTTTTCTTAAATCTTTATTTTTTAACCTAATCATTGATGAAATGGTTTTAATGAACTTTATTTAATTATGTTTAATTAATTAATTTAACTTCAAACAGTGAATCTTATCAAACCAATCGGACATGGAATCTTAGATGTCCTTAAAATTTTGAGACTTTACCAAATCCACAAAAAATTTAAAAGAAACATTTTGTTCTAAGCTGTGAGTCTTATCAAATCACTCAAATTCGAACAACTAATCCGTCTCAGAATTTTAATTACCAAGAACTGATTCCTAAAAAATTTTGCTATGTGTTAAAAAATTGGCCTTATTAAGTCTCTTCCTAATTCTTAGATGCATCATGAGACTCAAGATAAAGAAAAATCAAAACTATTCCAAACAAAACACAAATTTGGTTAAATTTAATTAAATATGAGAAATCATGAAAATTGTTGGTGCAAGTTGTTTGAAAACGACTCAATGTAAGAAAAGCAAAGTTCTGATCAGTGGCTAAATTGCAAGAAAATAAACTTGTAGCGCTAATGACTAATCTGCAAACGAAAGAAACAAAGGTTAGTGACCTAAATGAATAAAATGAACAACCAGGGACTAATCAGGAGTTATACCGACAAAAAAAAAAACAAAACAAAAAAAAAGGGCTGGGTCGGGTCGCGATGCGGGCTTGTCCTCGATTCTCCTCTTTTCGGCGACGGTGAGGCGGAGGGCCACCTGGGCTTGGCTCGCCTGTGGCAGGCGACCTTGAGCCGGCCCTTGGAGGGAGGAAGGCGAGCTCGCGGCGGCGGAGGAAGGAGGATCGAAGGGGAGAGGGGAGAAGTCGCGGCGGCGATCGGCCGAGATCCTCTCCTCTCTGGCGGCGTCAGGGTGAACGGGAGCTCGGGGGTTGACGGCGCGACGGAGGCGGCGACCTTGGAGGGGAAAGTTTAAGTGTCGGGGAGGGAAGCTGAAGCGTCAGGCGTCCGGGGAGAGGAAAACAGGGGTGGCGGAGCAGGGAGGGAAAACTTAGGGTTCTGGGGAAGGGTGGCGAGAAAATATGATACTTGGGCTGCAGTTTCTCCTTTTTCACTAGAAGCTTAGGGTTTCGAATTTCCTATTTTTCCCAGAAATTAGGACCCCTATTTATACTAGTGGGGCATTCAATCCCATTAATTAGGTTTTCCAATTGAAAATTTTTTCCAAGTTTAGTTTGAACAGGTTTAGGCCTAATTTGGTCAAATACCAGTTTTAGTCCCTTTCTATCACAACTTACTGATCTGGTCTCCAGGTTTTGAATAAATTGCAATTTGGCCCAAATTTTGTCTGATTTGTCAAATTAGGCTTAAACTTTGCAAAAACCACCGGATTTCCCTAAAGTTTCAGCATTTTATCAGATTTACCCAAAACTTTCCAATTTTGACAGATTTGTCTCATTTTTTTTTGCAATTTTGACAGATTAACTCCAAATTTTCAAATTTTGTTCAAAGCTTTCTAAAAATCCTTATTTTCCTCCCAAACTTTCCTTTTTGCCTAAATTGACCCTACAAAACTCTTTGGACTCCAAATTAGTGCCTACACTAAATTAATTTCTATTTCTACCCTAAATAAACATTTTATACTCCTAAAATTAGTAACACATAAAAAAACCTAAAATTGCCCCTAAAATAAAATGCCCTGTAAACTAAGTTTTCTATCCTAATCTTAAACAAAAGTTAGTATTTGGATAAAATTGGGTGTCATCACTGTTTATGTAATGTTTTGTTGATTTAACCTTAGTTGCACAAAGTGGAAGTAGGAGAGCGAATTTGTTATAATTAAAATATTGTAGAAAGCTGAAGTGGCTAGAAAGCGTATGTTTTTTAGAATATTTTATTATTAGAAATAAAAAAGTTTTAATATTTAAAAGCATCATGTATTGTGAAATTAAAGGAATAGCAATTTGAAATGTGATGAGAGGCTGCAAATTATTTGACGGTACGAATTGTTTATGAGAATGAATTTGGTAGTGATAAATTTGTTTAGACGTTGATATATCCCAAAGACGTTGGGTGCCGCATAGCGGTAATTCGCTGCGGACAGTTCCGTAATTCAGGGTTCAAGACCATATGGTCCTGCTTGTGCCCAATTTTATAAACTTCATGAATTGATGAACTGAAACGAGCGTTCCAGATAAATTCGCTAGTTTGGAGAGGTAAATTTATGTAACTTAGGAATGAAGGTGATCCAATGTTGGATAGGGAATTGTGTGTCCTAAAACTTGTGAACCGCCAACCCGATTAGGGATTTACAAAAGTTATTTATTGCTAGCTTTTAGTTTTAAATTTTAAATTTTTCATCTCTACTATTAAATAAATAATTTAAAACTTTAACATTAATCATAAAAGTCATTTTAAAATTGGGTTAGAGATATAGAAACCAGCAAAAAAGGCTAAAAGTGATTAAATTTCATAGAAAATCTCAAGCTTTTAACTATTGTATAATTTCGGTCCTTACATATTGATTATTCTATTTTGGTATCAAAACTATTAAAAACATTGGGTTAACAACAATTTGCGAATTGAGATTTAAATAAAATTACACTATATCCCTACTATTTTAAAAACTTATATTTTCTCCCTAAAAAAAACAGGGAAACAAATAAATTTACATTTAAATATATGAAAATTTAACAATTTAAACAGCTAATTAATTGTAAAACTATTATTGAAAGGCTTTAATTTACTGGAAAAACAGGAAGTATTACACAGTTTAAAAAATAACTTTCTTATATCATTTTTCAAATTCTAATTTAAGTTGTTTAATAGTTTGTCTTACAACCATTTTAAACTCTCAAATATTTTTTTAAAAATGAATACATAGTTTAATTATTCTTTTTCTTTTAGAATGTAACAACCTAATTTATGGAAAAGAAATTTTAAAAAATTAAAATCTTTTAGAGATGCATAATGAAGTACCTTTTTTAAAAAATTTAAATCTAAGCAATTCATTAAGAATTCGTTTGCAAGGCCTCAGTCAAGTGAATAAGGTATGGATGTACTATTTCCATCCTACCTAAAAGACTTTTAGACAAAGATACAAGTGTATGTGCTACATGGTTCACAAAACGAGAAACATGTATAAAACTGCAATAATCTAATACTTTTGGAAAAGAAATAATATCATCTTGGACTACCCCAAAAGCATAGTGTGAAGGCTTTGTATAACTCCAAAGGGTAGCAACCACAATTTGTGAGTCTGACTGAATAACAACTTTGCGCCAACCACGAGTATATGCTTTAAGAAGACCCTTCCAGATTGCTAATGTTTTAATGAATGTGATGTCATGAAAAAATGGTATAGTGTAAGAAATGGCTAACTGAAAATTTGACTAGGAATCTCGGGCCAACCAGCTAAACCAAGAGAGGTGAAAACACCAGAATCCACATTGATTACTATAGTATCTGCTTCTAGAAGAGACCACTGGGCCAATGTCGTAGTCATACCTGCTGGAACATTTGAATGTAAAGACATACCTATAATATACTTCCATGAAATAGCCTTGTTGACCATAGATTTTTAGAGTAGTTTGCATAAAAAACATAAATATTCCGATTTCTTTAAGCAAACCAGCCAACGGTAAAGAAATTGAGTTCTTCATCTTTGGTTAGCGCTTCAGCTACAACGCGGTAAAATGTCAGATATATGGGGAAAGCTTATCTGAAGTGACGAAAGACTAAACTCTTGAAGCGTGGCCTAAGTAAATGGGCAAAATAACAATACATGCTCTACTAAGTCGTTTGAATAGCCATAAATAGGACACAAAAGGTCTTGAATAGTCTTGTGATGCCATAAATTTTCTTGGGCCGGTAAATTGTCTAAAAGCGCCTTTCATTAGAAATTTTGAAGTTTCAGTGGAAGCTTAAATGCCAGAAAGGTCTACACCGAGTTTGATCAGCAATTGAAACACCTAGATCTGAATGAAATAGGGCATATTGGATATGATAACCTATGCATACAGTGTAAACCCCCTTAGTCTTAGCATCCTATGTTAATATATCTTAGCTTGATGATGTGCTTAAACGAATTTGAATGATATTATAAACATCTACTGGGTCAAATAAGAAAGTAAGGCAAGGTTCCAATTTGAACCAGCAAGTTCCATAAGATTGACAAGAATCTAATCCCGAATACCTGGGTTCAATTAATCAAGTGAAATCTAAAGCCGACGACACCCATCTGTCATACCAAACATTTTTAGAACTTCCATCCCCAACATGCCAAAATTTACCAGCCCGTATGAGACAGCCGTTGGAGACAGCTTTTTACCACCAGCACTTGCCATACATGTGATGAATCAACACTTCAGTAGTATAAAACATTGAAATATCTTGGTAATATCGACCCTACAAAACTTTAGAGACCAAAGAGTCTAGGTCCTTCAATAAGCACCAACATTGTTTGGCTAGAAGTGTGACATTAAATGAGTCTAAATCTCAGAAACCACATCCCCCATTTATCTTTCATTGAGCCATTCCTGACCAAGCACACCAATGTATGGCTCATTGATTGCAAAAGTATTTCTAGAAGAAATTCGCCAACAAAGAAGGACTAGAGTCATGCTTAGAGAGACAAAAATTCTTCCTCCTTTGGTTTTACTTTTTTTTAAAAAAAATTTTTTGGCCCTGAATAGTGCATTTACATTGATGGTCCCTACCTGTCAAAGCTTTGTGCATGCTTGTATAGCATTTTCCCCTCTTTACCTCTTACAAATAATGGACAATGGATGAATACATAAAGAGTTGGTATATATGTCAAATTCTAGCCTTGCTTTCCAGAGACCACTTTCTTTTGTTCACACCCAAAATCACTGCATCATGTGTTGATTGTCGCTTACCATTAAGACTCTAGGTTAGCCGCGCATTTAATTCTGGATTTTTTTTAATATTCAGAAGTATGATACAAGTTTATAGGGAGAAGTATATTATAAATTAAGGAAAAAAGCATGCTAGCTTTTTTTAGACCAGAATGACAACCGAACCAAATTTAATATGACATGCTAGAGGAAGTGGGGAAGCCAGGATTCAAACCATGGACCTTCTTCATATCACTTAGAACCCTTAGCCATCAAGCCAAAGGGCTCGGGATAATTCTAGCAGTTGGGTTTTTATGATGCAGTGTTCATGCTTGATTGTGGCAGCCTGGTCATTGTGGCCAAAACAAAGAAAATATATCAAGGGCCTTGATTTCATTCTCCTCAGCCCACAAATAAAACCTACACTTTACCTCTTATTTCCTTCACACTATCTCACAACAACTTTTAAAACTCTAATTTAAATCATCTAGTACCTACATTCTGATAATTTCAAAATTTTTGATAATTTTTTTCATAGTTAACAAACATTTATAAAATATTGATTTGCATTTATAAAGAATTTAAAATGCCTATTAACTATAAAAAAAATATTGAAGAGAACCAAAAGATTGAATTTATTGGAAGATAACAATTGTACAGTTTAAATTAGGGTTTTAAATGTTGTAGTCAAACAGTGTATAAGAATCAAGAGCAAATTGTAGGTTTTAAAAAAATAAAAGAGGCAATGTGTGTGTTAGATTAAACCACAGAGGGTTATTGTAAATTTCCTTTTCCTATTTTTATAAATAAAAAATACTCTTTCTGTCCATGATTAGGAGTGAAAATGTGTCGGACCAAGCTTGAGCCCATTAATGTTCGACACTACCCAAGCTCAAGCAAAAAAATTTTAGGCTTGAGCTTGGGTTGAGGCGGGCTCAAGCTCGGGCCAAAAGCTTGTCAGGCTCGAATAACATACATAATTCCTGAGCACTATAACTCTAATTTAGATGAAAGATGAGGACTAAATGTACAATTTTTTAATTAGATAACTAGAGAATGAAAAATGATAGAACTCAATCCCAAATTTTTTAATCCTTTTCAGATTTACCCTATGTTTGTAAACATCATAAATGAGTTATCGTCTTGATCAATACGTTGGCTGTAGAGCCAAATCTGCTATCAAACCATCTCATCTAAGGTCAGTTCACCATCACCCAATCTTGTGCCCATCTCCATCATCTTCATTTCGATTGAGGAAGGGTCCATCACATATACATGCATTCAAATTATCATCGTCATTTGAATACGAAATTCCCAAATCAAATGAAGCGACAACAAGCAATTACCAAAAACAAATGAAAGATGAGCAAGGTTGACCTAGGTTTCCATCGCCGACATATGGCTTTCATTGTCATCATTTGAATCGCGGACTCCCATGGGGCAGGTTATCATCATTATCTTGCATTGTTAGAGCTCAACCTTGCGACAATGGTGGAGATCGTCGCTAATATTGGGTTCTTGTTGTTGTGTTGCTGATCTTGGTGGTGGCCATTGACTAAGTGGGATGATGTGTGGGTTAGTCAATGGGTAAGGCTGCAATGAAGGCATAGCCTTGGTTGGTAGTAAAGTAGGGACTTATAAGGCCGTAAGGGCTAGGAGGCTTTGGACTTTGGATGACTTGAGCCCAATAGGCCTATGAGCCTATAGGGTCGGATAACTTAAGGCTCGAGTTCGGCTCGAAATTTGTTTAAGCCCATTTTGTGTCTCAAGCTTGAAAAAACTGTGCTAAAAAAGTCTCAATTTGAGTTCGATCTCAAGCTACTTAAAAAAAGACGTGACGCCTTATCCCTATCCACAATGTATTTTTGTGGACAAGAAGATTAAAATATATATAATTTATTTCACATTTTTATACCAGATGCTAAAATAGAAAAACTCATTTTGGGTTTTGTGCAATAGGAGTTTAAATAAAAATTAGAAAAAGATCAAATATTTTTTTAATGTTTTATGCAAGTTTTAAGTTTTGTAAACTGTAAAGAGAGAGTAAAATGATTATAGTAAATAAAATTAGATACTAAAAATTTTTTAAAAAGGAAAACATGTTATCTTTTTTGAGAATCGAAAAAGAAATACTTGTCGCTAGATAGAAAAAATATTACATAGGAGAAAAGATCTTTTCCCCTCTACAGTTGTACGCTATTCGGTTTTCACGGAATTTTATATATGTACTTTTGACTTTTTTGTAGCTCTTCAAATTTTTAGGATAAAATATAACATTAATTTTCATCTGCGTACCACAAACATCGGATTTTTTAGGAAACATTCCAATACCTACAAACATCAAAATTTTTCTGATAAAATATAAAATTAAATAATAAACCATTACTTATTTAGAAAAATATGTCAATATTTTGTATATTATAAAATAATAAGTAGCTCATATAACTTTCAGTGGGAGTAAATGAATACGAAAGGACGTGTCTCGTGGTTCCCTTCTAAGGCCGGAGCCAACCCACGTGGACTCTTCCGGTCTTTGAAAGTCCCATCATAATACGCACACAGACTTTAAAGGAGGAATTTATCAAGGAAAAAAAAAAGAAATAAGTAAGAAAAAGACATGCCACTGGAGCTAACTAGCTAGATCCTGGACCTGAGATGGACATGCCCTTCTCGCTAGTTAATAAAACAAACCAACTTCTCCATCAGATCCGCTGCCTTTTGGGACTTTTGGGTTTGAACAAATGGAAGATATGACCAACTCCTTTTGTCGACACAAATTCCACTTTTCGTGGACACTTCCACTAGTGTCGATCTATGATTTGTATAAAAGGGATGCATGTACATGTACAATTGTCAAACCCTAACATTAAATAATGAGCTTATAAATTTCCATTTATCATAATATAGTGTGAGGAAAATGTTTTCTAGAAAAAAATATAAAAAATGTTTAGATTTAATATTTTTTATGCCCTTAGTTAAATAAGTTTAATGAGAGTTAGAAAATTACATGAAATACAAAGAAGATTAGTGAAATATTTATGTTGTATAGAATGTAAAAAATAAAAACATACTTATAAAAAATACGTTCTAAGTTATAAAAACAAATATAGAAACTGTCTGGAGTCACTATAGAGACGTGAAGGATGATAAAAATGGGTAAAAATGTATTTTAAGTCATAGAAACATAAAAACCTCAAGACTCTAAGACTCTACATTATGAGATCGATTGGGTTAAAAAATAAACTGGGTTGGAGAATCAAAACCTATTTCCCAGCCGATCCAATCCACTTACTGATAAAATGTATAAAAGGAACAGTGACGAAAACCCAAAATTGCGTTAATGCCTAGATTGCTTCTTGCTCAGTGAAGCTCGATGCCTACATCTACATGTTTGGTAATGTCCCAAACTTTGGAGTTTCACGCACTGCTACTTTTTCTTTCACCTTCAATATTGACTCTTTCCTTTTTCTTTAAATTATTCGCCCATTCTTTTAATATATTTTTTCCATTTTTTTTATATTTCTATGTAATTTTTCAAATATGTCGTTGATTTTATAAAGTGCATAGATTATACATTCATCAGTGCAAGAATTATAAATTCATGCTTCTTGCCATAATTATGTTTAATGAAAATATGATCCTCATTGTAATCACGTCATTTAGCTAGTGAAGGATAATATAACAAAAACAAAAAAAAAATTAATATACTTATATGGGACAATATTTTGTAAGTTTTAATTACAAAAAAGATATTTGAATGGTTATTTTTTTTTGTCTTTTTTTTTTAGAGTTTTACGACTCAATGATGCTTTAAAACTTTACGACTATAGAAAAACTAAAACAATTTTAGGTAAAAACCCAAATTTAATAACCTTGGATAAAAGTCTCATTTTAAGACTTAAAATTGTATATTTTTCTTGGCTAGGCTTATTGACTTTATTTTGTGCCCAACAAGCTTGATAATTTTTTCATATGTTTGAAGAAAAAATAGTGACAAAAAGAGTTTAATGCCTAGATAGGAAAATGTAAGAAAGTTCAAGAGTCGGTATAAGACTTCTGCATGACTCTAAGTATCAAAAGAGAGAAGAGGAAGACCCATTTTTTTCTTTGTTGATGTGAGATGAACACATCCTTTTTATTCCAATACACATGATAAAAATTAAAGAGGTCCATTAAAAAATTCAAGGGATTGGGTACTCGAGGCATGAATGTGATGGCAGAGATTGGGCTAACAACGACTGTGGCGGAACAGGGCCCCAATGCCCTAAATTGCTAACACTGATAGGCTCTTTGGGAACTATGATCCCCCTTAGGTTACAATTGGCTAGTTATTACTCATGAAATATCTTAAATCTTTACATGCAACTAGTTACTTAGCTTACCCTACATAGGAAATATTCATGCATTGTCCTGGTTATGTGACAACAATTAAATTAAAATATTATTAAAAATAGTGCCACGGCAATTAACAAAAACATAATTCAAAACAAGCCAAGACATAAAACTTTAGTTGCTTTAACTTCAAGTGAGAACTATGTGCATACATCTCAAACTTATATGCACCCAAATGTAACCTTAGTGTTATATACACCAATGGACACCAGTAGAGATAATCCCTTTGTATGAATATACCATACATTTAGAATAGGCAACTTATATCTACTAAGATCCATCCTTAGCTCTTTACCCAAACAAGCTAGCTTCAAGTGAAGAGTCACACTTTCCTTGTACTCACTTAGCCTCAAACTGTAAGGCAAACACTTTGGTCAGTACAAGCTTATGTCATAAGTAATTTAGAAACACAAAGTTTCCTACTTAGAGGATACCTTTAAACCAATAAAACTTAGCTTTAACAGCTGCCCTTTACCAACTATTAAGCCCAACTAGCCCGCTTAAACCTACACAACACTTAAAGGGTAAGTACTCTAAAGTACTCAGCAAGCGATTCGGTACCTACAGGGGGAAACAAATGCAAGCATGCAAAGCACAACAAACTTGGGTCTTGACGTGAAGTCCTCTTATACCCATAGGTGCTAAACTTGCCGTGAGCTCATACGGCTGGGGTACTTGGATACTAGTCCTCGCATCCTATGCTAGCACTTAACTAGCCCCATGAAGTCCTCTTACGGGCACCTTAGAGTAAGTCATTGCTCACTTAGCCCTTACCCTCCTTGATGGACTACTTAGAGTAAGTCCCCACTTACTCATTTCTTACCCATTTTTCCCTTAACTTATTGTGCATGGTAGCTGCCTGATGTGGTTCAACTTGCCAAGCTCTTCGAGCTTCGCTTAGGGTTTCTTAGTGGCTTACTTACTAAGGTTTGGTTGGGATCCTCTTAGGTTACCTTTGATTGTCAAGGTTTAAGATCTTTCACTTGGGCCAACAAGGAGTCTGAAACCCGCCTTAATCCCCTTGGTGCTTCCTTAGTAACTTAAGCACTTTAACTTCCTTAGCCACCATTCCTTACCCTACCTTAACCACACCACTTAGCTACCACCTAAATAATGCATAATTCTCAACTTAGGAATGAATTCTTGACCTAACTAAGGCTACGGAACATCTTAAATTAGCCTAGGGATGATAACCGACGGTTTGAGACATTCTTAGGATGCCTCGAGCTTGAGGAACTAATGCCTTGCCGACGCCATTTCTAACGGTGATGCATCTCCAGTTCAGCGACAAATCGCCAATGCATTTACAGCATTGTGCGATAGCATGTGAACTTGCACAAAACTTGCTCAAACTTTTCCATCCAGGTCCAATTCACATGGGTCTTGTTTCTAATTTATTCCCACTCATAATACTACATTTATATGCATTATTTAAGCTAAATTAACTTAAATCCCTTATCTCAAATCATCTTGAAATCAAGGAACAAGCAATGAGCACATTCAAGCTCCAACAAGTTCCTTTGAGTTCCAAGCTCAAAATCAATCAAATTGGACACCAAGAGCACGATGTTAAGACCATTTCCAACCATTTAACAAGCTTAGAACTAACCCATAAGGATCAAAGCCGCTTACCTTTGGGTTTGAACCAAAAACTTGCATGAACAACTCCAAATGCACCAAATCTACCAAAAACAAGCTAAGGGTTTGTTGTGATGGCTTTGAGACCTTCAATTTTCAAGGAATTCTAGCTAAAATGGGAGGTTTGAAGGTGGAGAGCTATGGAGGAGAGAGAGCCACGAAAATGGCAATTGGGGGAGATGATGAATAATGTCATCTCCTCCACTTATATAGCCAATCTCTTTTCCATTTGACACTTTGGCCCTCAAACTTAACTTTGAATCACTTAGGCCATTTAAACTCTTTCCACACCATCACTCCTTGGTCGCAAAGAAAGTTTTTTCTTACCTAAACACTTTACCCTTAAGTCACTTAAGTCATTGTAAGACATAATAGCTCAATTTCTTACTTAGTGCATTTTTATCCCTTAACTTTGACTTTTGGTTCAAATGGCTATTAACACTTATGGTCTTAAATCAATTAGCTCAAAACACTTGCATGAACCGAATTTTACCAAAATTATGCTCATGCCACTAACTTGGACCAAAATTACCATTTTGCCCTCATTGCCTTTTAGGTGCCAATTACACTTTGGAACTCAATTTATCTTTACTTAGCTTGATTTTGCTTGCTTAATAAAAATTATCTGACGGAAATAACTTGGGATTCACTTACCTCAACATTTAAAGTAGAGGAAATACTAGATGAGCCTTTACAACGACACCTTTGTAGCGAATGCTGGTATGAGGGTCATCACACAGGGGCATTTTTGACATGGTCTTACACATTTGGATGGAGCCTAGGGGGGAAACCAAGAAGAATATTATTGGATTCGGTTGCTTGTTCTTGCATTGTTTCTCGCTCTACTTTCAGGTATCCCTTACGGTTAAGATGCATGTCATATACATATGTCATATATAACCAAGGAATAGCAAGTTTTGGACTAGCACAAACTTGTCCACAACATATGATGATATTTAAATGTTTATCCCTAAGTTTATAAAGCATTCTTCCTCTACTACAAGATGGAAAGCATTAGCGACCAAATAAATAGTCATAGTTAGTCACATGATGTGACTGGTATGCAACTGAATGAGTCAGTCATATAATATATTGTCGCAGAACGGGGCCCCAGTGCCCCATTGCCTCAGCTTGTAGGCCCTTAGGGACTATGAATCCCACTTAGTTACTATTGGCTAACTATTACTCATCAATATAAATTAAAACAATTTATATGCAACTAGTTTCTTAGCCTACCCAGTAAAAGATATGCATGCTTTTGTCCTGGCAATGCAAACGAATAAGTAAACTATTTGTTAAAAACATCGCTCGAGCATTGCGATTAAAACATACTCAAAACGTGCCAATACAGTGAAATGCTAGTTACTTCGACTTCAAGTAATAGTCTGTGCATACTTAACACCACTAGCATGTACCCAAAAGTAACTAGATGGTTTTACATCACAATGTATCCTAATAGAGGCAACTCCTTAATACACAAGGTACTATATACATGAGACAAAAACCTAATTAAGATCATCTACTTGAGTCCCACCTTTGAGCTATCAAAGCTCCAAGTGCAAGCCCTTCCTTAGTCCTTGTGCACCCTTTAGCCTCTACACTGTGAAGGCATAAAACTTAGTTAGTACATAGCTTAGTCCACAAGTAAACTTAGAATCACAAGGATTCTCAAGGAAGAATACCTGCAAAAGAGAAAGCTTAGGCCACAGCTATCATCTAGTTAATTGGCCCGGGGTTAGAACCTGCACAATAAACTTAAGGGAGTGAGTACATGAATGTACTCAGTAAGGGTACCTTGGGGTACCTGCAAGAAGATGGCAGCAAGCCAACATGCAACCATGACAAACAAGCAAACAGACAAGTGGTCAACCAACAAACAAACTCAAGCAATAACAACATGTAAAATATGCAATGCATGAATGTATGATATGAAATTCACATAACACTTGGGACTTCCTACACACTAGGTCCTATAAGCCTGCCATGAGCTCAAACGGCGGAGGTACTTGAGACATTGGCCATCGTATCCTGAGTACTTTACCTCCTATAAGTCCCACCTACGGGTTCTAGAGTAGGTCGTCAACTCCTCTCAAACTTACCCGCCTTTCCCCTTAATTTATTGTACAGGGTAGCCATCCAATGTGGTTTAACTAGCCAAACCCTTATAGTTTAGCTTAGAGCTCTGTAGTGGCTCACCTACCAAACCAAATGGTTCGGTTGGGATCTACTTAGGTTTCCTTTTTATTGACCAAAGGTCTATGACATTCCACTTAGCCAACAAAGAGTTTGAAAACCGACTTAATCCCCTTAGTGCTCACTTAGGAACTTAAGCACTTTAACTTCCTTAGCCACCATTACTTACTCTTCCTTAACCACACCACTTAGCTACCACCTAAATAATGCATAATTCCCAACTTAGGAATGGTTTCTAGACCCAACTGAGGCTACGGAACATCTTAAGTTAGCCTAGGGATGAAAACTGATAGTTTGAGACACTCTTAGAATGCCCGAAGCTTGGGGGCAAAATGCCTTGGTGGCGCCGTTGGCGACGCGTCGCCAAAGGCATTAATTCGGACAATTCTGGCATCTCTCGGTGATGCATCGCCAACTCGCGTCGCCGGTCGCCAAAATGGCGTCGCTATTGGCGACGCGTCGCCAATGCCTTTCCAGCATTGCGCGACAGCATGCGATCTTGCACGAAACCTGCTCAAA